>JASSUY010004537.1:42500-61494 GCA_032466535.1 Forpus xanthops
GCTGTTGTAGAACCTTAAAGCCGAGCTTTCCTTTTGCTGTAGCCGTATAGAATAACTATGTACCTACAGTCCTGAGTACCTTTTGCAGCCTGATCTGCTTTCCTGGTACAACTGAACTACCATCATCTTCTACATAGATGTGAAGGAAAAGAGCTGTGGCTCTGTTCCATGGGTATTGTCTTTTCTAATCCAAAGCCAGTGGAAGGCAACTAGGTCTTGTATCCTTCTTACAGAAAACAAATTGAAGTCTGAGTGGGATTTAACTAGTCTTGGTGAAACCCGTGCATGATGGAGATAGAAATGGAACAGAATATGTTACAAAGGGAGTATTTATAATGTTGAAATAATCTGTAGGTTTAGAAACAAGACTTAACAAAAACTAGAATTTGACTTGAGTCATCAAGAGCTTATGAAGATGGCCTTTTCCTAGGACTTCTTCCATTACGCATGGCAACCAGCCTTTCAGACAGGAGAAAAAGGGTAACAAATTTAGAAATAATCAGGCAGGTTTTATTTAGGCAGCACACCTTCAGTAGAAGCAGAAGGTAAAAGGAATTAGAATTAAGTACACTTGTTTGTAACCCATAGAATTCAGTAAAATGGAGGGATGTGATTAAGAAACTATGTTCATTTTTATGTTACCAAACTGAATTTTCTACAGAGCACCTTCGAATTCATTAGTTTAGAACTGCTTTTAATTTGGTGTTTCCCTTGAGAGCCATTATATTTTTCTGCTGTCAGCCTGATGTTGAGGAAAAAAAGAAAACTGGCAGATGTGGCGTTTTTATCTAGTGTGCTTCATAGTTAAAAACAGCATTAACTGCTATGCGCAAGCAGAGCATTACTTTTAATAATCCATCACAACTATTAAGTAGTTTAAATAAACTTCATTTCAAAGACTGCTGCTATGTAGAGCTAACGTATTTTTTCTTGTTCATTGTAATCCTTCCATGTCACAAAAGGATGCATATGTATGTTGGGGTTATTTTTTTTTTGTAATGCGCCCACTTGAAAATTATTGAAAAATCTTTAACAAAGAGAATTAAAAAAAAAAATAAAATTATATAGATGTTGCCAAAACCAGCATTTCCTATTGTTCTTACAGTATTTTATACTTCTACTGCTGATGTGACTATATATAGTTTACAGCCTCATTTACTTTAATGTGCTACCTGAATAACATAATCATAGCAATAACTATGGTATAGGGTTGTAAGGTGCATGAACCGCTAATGCTTTCTGACGATTTAAATGACTTGTTCATAAAATGTTCTTTTAATAATAGTGGTAAAGCTTTTAGCGCTAGATGTCAAAAATGCGAAGAATATTGGCTTTTTCAAGTGTTATTTCTTTTCTAGCTAAAGTGTGTTTTAATAATAAATAGCACCAAAAGCCAAGGTTATGTGGCTCTCGTCTGTATGGGAGGATCCAAGCAGAAGACTCTTCCCATGCATACGCACACAGCTTGACCTCTGTCTGCCCAGTTATGTAACGTTCCTAATGCGTTTACTATTTCTTTGTTTAGTTTAATAAGGTGCTTCTTTTATCAATAAAGGTCTGCATGACCTGCAGAAAAAAGTAACATTACAATAGGTGCAGTATTAGACTGTTGCTGCTCCATAAAGCTCTCTCTGGCAAAAAGGACTATGCCTTTGTGCTGTAAATTGAGCAGAATTGTCCCACCAAAGACCAGCCTTTCCAAAGGGAAGTATGCTGTGAAGTCAGTCAAAGGCCAGACAACTACAGGGGGAGAGGGGAGAAGGAAGGGGTAGGTGTGTGTATAAAAAAAAGAAAGTGTGGTTTTCTTTTCAGTTAACCATCTTCAGGAATATATTTCTTTCTGTATCTCCAGGTTATTTGGCGTTACAGGAAACTGTGCTGCCTGCAGTAAGCTCATACCTGCTTTTGAAATGGTGATGAGAGCAAAGGACAATGTTTATCACCTGGATTGTTTTGCGTGTCAACTTTGTAATCAGAGGTAAGAGAATTTGTTGGGTCTGTTCCATAAGCTAAGTGCTAATTCGACACTGATGCAGGCTTACATTCAAGTGAGGAAGAAACCTCTACCAGTAACGGAAACCCAAGATTGAGAGTAAGACCTGAATACTTATCCTGGGACTGGTACAGAACATCTTTCATGACCTTGGCCAGAAAACTTTTCGTGCCTCAAATCCAGCATCAGTAAAAAAGAATAATGTTACTTCCTCTCTTTCAAAAGGCTGTCTGTCAAGTTTAATTAATTAATATTTATAAAGGATTTTGAGATCCTTTTCTGCAGAAGAGCATAGCGGTATCATTCGTCATTAATTTCACTTTAATTCTTCATTTTTATCACATGTATTTCTTCTAAAGTACATATTGTTTCTTCCTGTTGCCAGAGCTGTAATAATTTACATTTTAAAGATGTTGTTCCCACCATTTTCTCTGTAGCAGCATTGGACTTCTTATACTGTATTTTTATTTCCATAGCCTAATGGCAGGTTATAACAATCCCAAGCACCCAAACCTGACACTTTATTCTAAAGCATCACCCATATGCTACAGTTGCAGAACGTATGTCAAAAATGGTAAAATTTAACAATTTAATTTTTGAGACTTGAATACAATTGACCTTACAGCAACGACATTCAGCTTGGTGACCAAACTCTGTGAGAGATCTAACGACAGCTCCATTTCTGACTCCACAAGAACTACTAGCCACTTTGCCAGTGACTTCTATAAGGTCTAGGAAATGAGAGAACCAATTATGTCTGCTCCTTAATGTGCCTATTATATTCAGTTATTTTTCAGTTATTACATGATTCTATTTAGATCATGTAATGTTGTATAGCATTCATATTTTTTTCATTTTCAAGTAGGAAGAAATACAAGATTTGCATTAACAAAAAATTAGGAAGATAATAGTCTCAACACGACAAAGTTAGACACAGCTTTAAATAAGCTTTGTTAACTCACCTTGTCCTACAGTGTCTTATTTTGTAACACTGCAGTCATTTAAAAATCAAACATCCCTAAAGGACCATAAAATGTACAGCTGCTAATAAGTGTAGCACAGTACAATTATGCTCTTTAAAAAAAGCCAAATTGACCTTTTTCATCATGTTGCATGGGAAATTAAAATACCAGGCAAGTAATAACCACTGCTTAAACTATATAGTAATGCAAAGTAATTATAGGTTCTAATGCTATTTAAAGTCTGATATCAATTTTGTCTCACCACAGAACTAAGAGCCTGTATTCTGAGCAGGGCAGGCAGAGCCTCCTGTAGTACCCACTGAAGTAAAACGCACGCACACTCCCAGGTCTCATTTCGTAAACCCTTCACATCCCTTTATTTTTTCAAACCATGGTTCTAGTATCATTATTAAAGTGCCTAATATATTTCTGTTGTGCGCTTCATTTATTACATGCCATAATGGGGCTGCAGATCTTTAGTGCTGGTTATGCACAATTAGCACTTAGTTATTGTCTTGTCACTTCAGCCCATACAAGACAAACTTCTTTAATGTAAGAAGTCAGCTAATCTTCATCAGTCAAGCAAAGCAGACAGTGTTTGTTACCTGGAGTGCAAAAGATTTTCATCATAGTTAGCAGTCTTGGATCTGTGGAAGTGGACTTTCTTTTTCTTCTCCTCCCCACCATAAAGCAAAGTTGTTGTGATTATTTTTTAATATTTCTCTTTAACCATTACAAGTGTGAACTAATGTACAATTTCACTTTGCAGCTAATATACTCCATGCTGTGCCCTAAGGCCACTGATCCCTCTGGAAAAGTGCTGTTAGATACTTCTGAAACAGAGCTTTCCTGGGATATTTAATAATTCTTATGCTTGTCATTCCTGAGCCTTCAATCTAGTCTTTTATTTGATTTTTACTTTGCATGTAGTTTGGGCAAAGGGTTGCTGAAATAGTCTTAGGCTTAGGCTGGGAACAAAAGAATTGATTTACCTGAAATAAAATTCATCTAGTCAAAACAGAGAACAGTTCCAGAAGTTTCAAAGAATTTCAGAGATTTCTCAAAAGTGGCCCTAATCCTGATTATATTGCAGTAGCTCTCATGGAGCCTAATAAAACAGTCTGCCTGTAGAGTACCTTTCTTCCTCACAATTCGGGGCTAGTGGCACTCTGAAGAATTAATTCTGTTGTTTTTTATAATAAACGCTATTTCATGGATGCTCCAACATAGCTCTTCTGTAGTTCCTATGGCAAAGCATCCCACTGACTACATTCTTTCATTAATAAATAGCTTTAAATCTTTGGGTTTTCATTACTTGTATAAAAATAAATCCCATAAATGCTAGGCACCTGACCCATCACCAGTTTTGGACTTTTCTAGTATCTATGAAACCTCTTTCTTTTTTCTTTTAAACTGAATACTTTTGTCATCCACCATGCCATTAATAATTTCTGTTGCCCTTCTCAGGATCTTTCTTCCTCTAGTTAAGCTAATCAAAACCAAACGGCACATTCGGAGTGAGGATGAGTTTGTAAGATAGGAGTTTAGCTTTATTTATTTATTCCATGCCTCCCTTTCATATGCAAAGTAGTGTTATTGAGGGGATCCTAGGTCAGCTCTTTCACTCCAGCCACTTTCCCTAATGTAGAATGTATTGAAGAGAATATTTTTATTTACAAACACATCGACAATATCCAAAAGAGATAGCAAGGCTCACCAGCTATTGCAAGACCTGTACATTTGATCTTATTCCCCACATTTACATTCTCTTTCTCCATTAAATTTTAAATGCTTTGGGTCATTCTGTATACCAGTAAAAGTACAACATATCTGGAGTATAACTGCAGAGTACATAAAGCTTTCTATTTGGTTCCATATTTCATATTTTCAGTTATCACCTACCATTTAGGTTTTTTCCTAGCAGGATATTTGCAGTATTCATGAGTAGAGTAAAGCATTTCTTTAAATTTAAATTAAAAAAATTTTGTCTTTGCCAACACTGAATTTCTTCTGACATTCAGTGCCTAATTGCTCCTTTCAGCCCCATCTGCCTTCCAAGCCAGCTAATAACTTTATTAACCCACATCTCACCAATCCTTGCGGGAAGCTGTTCTTCAGGCTTGCTATGGGATGACCCACATATTCCTACCCTTTAGATAGCTGATCCTGGCACAGTGAGAGAGAGGCTTGCCCTTTTTTACCTACTGTTTTTTGTGAAAGATCTGGTAATTTTTATGCTTTTGTATACACATTCACTGTTTGCTTTATCATTTTTGAGTATCTACAACTTGCCATGCAGCTCAAATATCAGTGTGGATGGTAAGTAGACCCCATTGATTTCAGTGGACTTCTGTTCACTCCATCAACAACCTCTGAACTGCCTCATAATGTTCCTGTCCCCTTTTGTTGTCCCCATGAAAGCTACATTTTCAAAATCAGAAGAAAAATGCATTGTCTCACATATGGCATCCTAGGAATACAGGACTGTAGACGTAGACAGGACTGAAGATCTCCTGAGCCACCAAGCCTAGTCCCCTGGTATCAAATAGGCACTGTCTCATATTTTCACTTTGTCAAAACTATCCAACTTTAGGATCCAGTTGTTCCTCCAGCCAGTTTTTGACATATTTTCTCCATTTTTTTTATTGATACTGATGTTTAAAGCTGTAGGGATTTTGTGAACATTAAGCTCTGCTACTAGCCTAAAGGTTTTATTATCCCCTTATCTTTCATGTTTCTGTCCAGCTTACTCCTAATTTGAAGTTTTTCCATCTCCTAAATACCCACAGAGCTCAGTGACAGTCATCTCAATGGCATTTGTGCTTCCTTTTCTTCTCTGTAAACATACTAAACTTCTCCTCAGAAGCACTTCACCTCACATTGGCAGTAGCCTCAATACAGTTAATTTCTGCATTAAATTTAAAGGGGGGAAAAATGGAAACAGCTGGAAAAATAAACTTGTAAACAGACACTGCCTTTCACACGTTGTCAGGTTGCATGTGTGCAACTAGCAAAATGGAGTGGAAAATTCTGCGAGTGGGCTCAGCTGTGTCTTTGCTTGACGCTTTTGACTGCAGTGATGATGTCAGTCTGCCTTCGGCTTTCCCACTTTCTGGAGTTTTCATGTCCTTCCTTTCACTCTGTTGGCTGCTTTGGCAGCTTGTTTCATACTTCTGAGATATTTTCTGACTTTTGAAGTCAACTCAGGGTACGGCTTAAAAGCCCCATCTGCTATCACCAAGGGGTGTTTAAATCAACTGCTCTTTCTTTCCATCCAAAATACACCGTATTTTAATGGGAATTGGACTGAAAATAGTTACACACTCATTCAAATTGCTATCCTGATGTAGCTGTAAACACTTACCTCCAGTTTAAACTGTAAAATGCCCACACAATGCTGCCTTTGTTCTCTGTCAGGCAGGAGAGAGTGAATGCAATGCCAGGGGCACCCTTATTTCAAATACCAACATTGGATTTTTGCATGAGTGGTCATTTTATAAATTCTGAAAACCTTGATACTGCTTATTTTCACTGTCTCTCAATTTAGAATAAAAATTAATGCATTTTCAATACCTATTTTTAAAAAGATACTAAATGAATAGGATGCCAAGTTGAGGTTTGTCTTAAGTTGAACTAGAATTCTGTGTGAATCCTAAAGTACTGGTGAAAATACACAAACCCAGGCACAGGTCCCACTTTCCAGCCTTTGACAATAAATGGACATTTTGGCAAAACCTGAGGATTAGTAAACTATAGGTGTGGACTGATGAACTGTGGTGTAAGGGAGAGGCTTTGTTCTCTTAGTGATACATTTAGGTTAACATTAATTTGAGTTCTACTGGAAACTCAAAGGAATTTTACAAAAGAAAGAGAGGAGGAAAAGCGGAGGATAAGTTACATCAATGATTGCACAAAGCAGAGGGGAAAGGTATGGGTGTGGTAAGTCTGAGCTTTCTTTATCCTAGAAGAAATCAATTAAATGCTTCCAGATTCTGTTTCTTTCTGCAACAGCAAAGATCTGACGTTATCAGAGGAAGCACTTCACACTCATCTTCATTCACAGAAATAATGCTTTCTTAAGAAGTCCTTAGTACCTTGACACATGTCCTGTACATCAGAAAAGATGACAGACAGCAGTGAGGTGTCCTTAAATATGTGTTCTGAACAATAAATAGCTATTTATCAAAATGGAAGTTTTGTACATCTTCTGATCAGTCTAGGCCCACCTTTCCCTTCCAAACAAGGTGGTAACAGAGGTCATTTTGTAATATAAATGGCCTTCCTTTTGCCATTGTAAAATATGACAGGAGTTTGAGGACGTAAGTTAATTATAATGGCCATTCTACTAATGTCACAGTCGTGTCACAAGTACTATTATCAATTTATGGTGGTAAGTCCAGTTTGGCATGTTAATGCAGCCTATTGTATATTTTTTCCCCGTTCGACTTACCTGCTAGAAAAGTAATAGTCTTGCCTAGTTATATATTTGTAACACGATGGCATCTTAATATACTCCTAGATTCCATTTGATAAACCTGCCCAAATTGTGATTTAAATCCTGTGCCAATTCCCTAATAAAAAACAAACAAAAAAAAAAACCAACAGAACCCCAAAAACAACAAAAACCACACAACACTTGCCAGAGGTCAAAGACTGTGCTTGAATTTATCCTTCCATGTTAAAGCTGCGCCAGGTTTAAATCCTTGAATTTTCAAAACCATTCTGATATAGTTGTAAGATGTAAATCTTTGATTTCAGAAGAGGCTAAATCTGCTTCAGAGAGTCAAATAAGGCTAAAAGTGTGGACAGAATTTGTCATAATTCATCTGTCCACTTTCCTTATCTCATTGTACTTGGGAGCTAACATGCCACATTTATATGTTTTTCACATAATGCTTACTTCTTTGTCACCTAATGAGTGCATAATTCACACATTTGATACCTAGGGGCACACACAAATCTCAGCATCTCTGCCAATGTGCTTTGGTCGCTGAACTTGCGCAATATGAAAATGGTTTCAGAATTTGGACTCTTAAGTGTTGCAAGTAACAGGTTTTCTCCAATGCACAGAGGGTCAACCCAGCTTGCAAAAGCAGCCCCATATGAACCCAGAGGGTGTCTTAGCATGCAGACAGACCCCCACCCCACAGGTTATCACACAGCCAAGCATGTCTAGACAGGCCACTGGCAGCCTCTCCACAAGACAGCTGTACTCTTGGAAGGTAAATGATTTGTGCAACTGTGTATGTTTAAAGCCACTCATGCATAAAGCTGTCAAATGCCATGTAGACATAGGTAGAGCATTTCTAGCTCGACATATTAACATAGCAAAAGCAAAAGGCATTGACACTTTTTATTGGGAAAGGCATCCTGACTCCCTCGTGTAGCTGTTGCAGTTTAATTCAAACTGTGGCACTTCTTTGAGGGCTGAGAAACAAAATCCTTCAGCCAGTGTTTTGATGCAAGCGATATCAAATATAAGGTGTTACTATGTAAGTGAATTGTCCTACAGCAGCGTAATTTTCATTTACGAAATATTTTAAGCAAATTAGTCTGCTAAGCTCTGTATTACACTGGTAACACAACAGAATATATAGCTGAATAACATTCATAGTTCAGACTTAGTGCTTTCTGCTGGGTGATCAGAGGACCTGACCCACAAGGAGAGATGCCCTGTTTTGTAATATTCGTCTGATGTTGTGGGCACTGCTGGACAGACATCTCACACTCATACCCCATCAGTAATCTGTGGGCAAAAGGGAATGGCTGATGTGTCACAATACACAACTTCCCCTGTGTTAGTCCATATTAATCTATATGTTCATCTAAGAAAGACTTGGTTTTTTCCAATTTTTTTTTTAATGTAACTTCTTTGGGAAAAACATGTTTACCTATTAGCACTAGTTAACATTCCTTTACCTTTAGATGATCAAAGGTATTTAAGATGGAAGCCAGAGAAACTGCCAGAGAACTTCTGTGCTTCAAGAATTCTGCATTTCCGAATACCTACTCAAAATACTTCTGTGTTCTTAGTAGCCTAATATACCAGAACTGTGGTGGGAAGGATAGCAGGAATCTGCAAATTCTATAAAAGAGTCTTGACCATAAATAACTTAAAGATTTCGGGATCATTCCATAATCTCTATTTTCAATCATCAGCAGCAGCAGGCAGTAATCCTAGAGAAAAAAAACTCCACAAATAAACAAACCAATTTTCCTTTAAGAGCAGAGCTAATTCTTTTCAATCCACTTTTTTATTACACTATTTTCCTTCTATCTATTTAGCTAACATAAGGATAAATTTCCAAAGCTACCCAGTTGGAAAATAAATGGGTTCACTGTTTGTCTAGCATTCCAATCTTCACAAATGTAAATCAGTCCAACTGCTACTCATTTAAACCTCCACCTTCACAAAACATTAAAGGACTGTTTTCCATACACAATTTAATCTTCGACAATTCACCAAGAATTCTGCTTGAACATCATTAGAAATTGACTATCTGATAAAGACAGACCACTATCAGAGATCAGGCAGGTCAACCTGTGTCATTTACCTAGTTTTACTGGGTCAACTGCAGCAGGCACTGCTATTTGAAGGTTAAATTGTTACAATTAAATACATATACAGCTATTCCCATAGCTACTCTGCTGTTAAATCTACCGTAAACAACACAAGCATTTATATCTGACCCTAATTGTGTCCAAGATGTCACCATTTGGAAATTATACAAAAAAGGACATTATAATCCATTACACATTAAACAATACTTTATGTAGTGAGATCCATAATTAGCTGCTAGAAACTGGTTTCATTTATTTACATCAGTGTTAAGGGGTTCATTTAGGTTACTTTCTTTCATTTTAATTGGAATAATGTGAGCAGTGCCTCCTAATATATTTTATAGCTGCAGAGTTCACTATAAACAAAGGCACATAACCCTGCCAAGGCAGTCACTAGGGAAACTCTTTTCTATGCATTGGCCCTATTCACTTGCTCCCTAAGTATCTTAAAGAAGGTCGGCTTTGTTGGTGGGAAGGGTTGAGGGGGGTGTCAGTGAAGAGCCTTCTTACACTGCTGCATGTTGCTTAGCTGGGAAATCTTACTTTGCTCAAAGTTTGAAGCCAGGAGCATTAGCATCACATGATTTTCCTACTCATCAGAGAAAATCAAATGAAATACCTCAGTAGCGTTTTGTAGCAATCGGGTCATTCTGATGCATGCAATAGTATAACAAGGTGGGTATACTGATACCACAAGAGAGGGAGCAGTTAGCTCAATAACTAAATTTATAATCAGTTCCTACAAGAAAAAAGAAAGCAGCTTCTCTGCCTACCTGCCTATGTGTGTCTGGTTTGTACCACAGTATACGTAAAGTTGTGGTATGCTAGTACAGTGCTTAGAACCATTGGTTTAAATCATTTCTAGTAAAATGTCCAACCGGAATATAACAAGAAATTCTTACCGTATGCCTGCATAAATATAGGGTATCTCAGATGAGCATTCTACATCACATGATCACTTTGTTTTCCTTCTGATTTATGTGAAGGCAAGACATTTACTTCTCAGTCAACTCAGTAGCCTGGGATATTAATTCTGTTTCATCTGTGTGCTCCTGACCTGATCCAAGAATCCCACAGTCTTCAGTGGGCTCTGAATGAAGCCATTGACTGGGGAAGTAAAAGCGCTTGAATGCACTAGATGTTGTTAAAAACACAGGATTAATTTTGATACCAGAGTGATTTCTCTGCTGGGCTTTCATGTACGTGAAAGACACATGTGCCTGTGCGCACTGCGACAGACAGCAGAGGTGTGAGCCGCACGTTCACTACAACGAAAACGTGAACACTTGTTGTACAGTCCTTATGTGTAAGATCATATCAAATCGTTCATCCTGACACTATCTTTTTTTTTTCCCCCTTTATTAATGTAATTCCAGATTTTGCGTTGGAGATAAATTTTTCCTGAAGAACAACATGATTCTGTGCCAGACAGACTATGAGGAGGGTTTAATGAAAGAAGGTTATGCACCCCAGGTTCGCTGATCTGATGCCACATCATTAAGAATACAAAGCACTATGTTCTTTTATCTTTTTTGCTCAACATGTATATAAGAAATGACACAGGAACCTACTGAATAGCATAGATATAGGGAGACAGAATGGTTGCGTGAAATAAAAGGCGGACTGCATCTGTATGTAGTGAAAATTGCTCCAGTTCAGAGTTGAATGTTAATTAAAAAGGTACTGTACATACAGCTGGATTCTTTTTTGCTTGCTCTTGGGGTTTTTGGTTTGTTTGGGTTTTTTGTTTCTTTCTGTGTCATTTGGCATGAGATGTTTATTTTGGACTATTGTATATAATGTATTGTAATATTTGAAGCACAAATGTAATACAGTTTTATTGTGTTACCATTTGTGTTCCTGTTTGCTTCTTTGTATTGTTGCATTTAGTACAATCAGTGTCTAAACTTACTGTATATTTATGCTTTCTGTATCTACCAGCTATTTTAAATGAGCTGTATCTTTCTAGTAAAAAGCATTAAAGAACAAATCCCAACCATTAATCTACACTTAGAGCTTAAGAATACTGTTTACATTAAAACTACTTAGAAAACTAATAACTCTAGCAGCACCTGCTGCTAATGATGCTATGGTTAAGGGTCTGTCTATCAGCACTTCTGTTATAAGCCTCTATTTTTCAGGGGTTAAGCATCTGCTGTTTAATTGAATAGATTTTCCTTAAAGAGCACTTTTATTTTACTACAAAATTTTGAAAAACAAATCTGACCGGTTTGGGATATATTATAAAAGGTGCAAAAGTTAATGATTTTGGGTGCTGCTTTTATGCCCCATAGGCATTCAAAATGCCTGTATTTGATTATTAATTTAGTTGGAAATTAAGCCCTAATGCAAACCAGTGCCTCTGGGTATCTTATTTTATATATATATTAAAAAAAAAAGAAAAGTTATTTTTCTGAAATCATTTAATTTCAGGGGAAGGGAAAAGGAGAGGTCTTCTGGTTAAATGCATTTTTAAAAGTTCTTAGAATTTGAGGGCTTTCTCTCTGTCTCTCTTCCTTTTTTCTTTTGTTTTCAGTTTTGTTGTGGTTTTCCCTTTTTTTAGTCAGGGCTCAACTCCATAAGTTTTCCGGGGTTATGTCCTCAACAAACCCTGGAAAAAAGTGAAAGTAGAAGGCACTGTAAGCAGCCCCATCTGAGGGTCTGTTTGCAAGAAGGAAATGACCCTGAGCTGACAGTAGGAGAGTGACTGGTTATTAATTACCCACCTTCGTGAATGCTGAAGGTAATTTAAATGCTATTGTAGATTGGACAAAACTTTGAAATACCAATACAGAAAGTGAGAGCAACCACACTTTGCACAGTTACTTTGCTGTTCATGCCAGCATTCTACGGCTTTGTCCTGTCAATATTGGCAATTAAAATCCTCCGGACAGAGGTGGAATCACTGCTGGCAGCTACTGTTGGCAGTCAGTTCATGTTCTAGGAGAGGTGGACCTCTGTTTTTAAAGCCATGAAGCTATTGCATCAGCAGGATGTCCCTAAGTGCTCATGCCCCTAACAGAACTTACAGGTGTTTGGCAAAGGAAAGCAGGATGAATGTTTAAAAAGTTGCATATTTAATTCTTTTCTGTTTGGTACTGTAACCTAGCTTGCTGTGAAAACAGCCTGCATTTTAAACAACATTAAGGGGGAAAAAGAGAAAAAAAACAGGAAGGAAAGAGAAGAAACCCACTCTAACATATGTTGCTATGAAACTGAGCTCTTGTTTTTATTTAGACTAAGAATGCTCACCTCTGCTGAAGTTGAATGCTGTCCTTCCCTGCTCTTCCTGTCCTGCCACACAATTTCAACGTTTGTTTCCTGGGGATGGGGAAAGAAACTTTGTAATGCACTGGGGTAATTCCTCTAGTGTATGGTTTGGAGTACACTGCACAGTGGTTTGACTTAGAAATACATATTTAGTTCTAATGACTGTTGTTACCATGTGGTTTTGTTTCTGGCTGTGAACACTTCTGAAAGTAAGCATGGCTCATGACACTTGACTTTGACTCATACAAGACCAGTAAGAAATGCAACCGCTCCTCAGCTATTCTTACTAATCAGAAGAAATAGCTCCACATATTTTTTCAAATTAAATTTAACCCTATTTTGTGGACTATTTCCTTCCTAAACTTGGGCTGGAGTCTCTCTTCCATTCCCTTCTACAGCCCCTTAATGTCTTTGAGATAATGAAGTAGTTAATGTCAGAGGTACTATTAGGCTCTTCCAAATCTACTTCAAGTGCAATAAACAAGTTATCTTTTCCATGAAGGTGAAGATGGCCAAAAAAAGAAAGAATCATCTCATTTTTACTCCAGTCTCAATATTTTCCTCCAGCCCATGTTGTATTTTTCGGTTAGAAACCAGAAAGATCTCTCTTCTGCTTTCAATGAGTAGACTAGATAGAAATCACTGGTTCAGAAATAGGGTTGGGGAACAGGAAAGAAGGGACCTTGGTTCTGCCTTTGACTTGCTGTAAGCTTGGGCAAGTCACTCAACTTCTCTGTGCCTCAGTTGACCCTGTGTGCTGAACAGGGCTAGTGCATATGCTGCTTTTGTAAAGCATTTTTGGCTCTTCAGAATACCAAGAGCTATGCATGCAAAAAAGTTGCCAGTAGCATTCTGGGAGAAGCAGAGCGTTCATATGTGCAGTAGGTAACCACAGGTCTGAGGCAGGAGGGCGCCAAAACCAACTAAGCCAATGAAAGTCTTTGTTGGGAAAGAAGGCAGTTACACACCAGTAGAGCTGTAAATGCTAAAGCACTCTCTCATTACCACAAAGTGCCACTGCTCACCTCTCCATGGTGCAGATGAAAAGAGTGGAATGGGAAAATAGTAGCTTATTGTTGCATGCCATGTTACTCACATGTTCACAAGTGTTTTGGGACATATGCTCAAAATGAGGAAGAAGAGGGTGATCGTTATTATGAAGAAAAGAATAGCTTCACCATTCTATTAACCTTAATTGACATAAGGATAAAGAAATGTTGATTGATATACTTGTTTTAAGTGCTGCAGTGTTACAGCATTGCTTTGAGCACTTTAAGCTCTTATATCTTATTCACATAAATATCTGAAATCTGTATGTAGAGGATACAGTATAAATTTAGGTTTGACATAGGTTGTGGATCGATTATACACATTTTCCTGTATTTCAATCTTGACTGGCTGTTAATATCTGTGAGTTAAAGTATTTAATGGAAACCTTTACAACACCAATGAAGTATAATATCATAAGACAACATTGAAGAGAGATTTATCTGTCAGGCCACTTTATTGATCTTTTTGACAGAGGCCTAGAGACCATTTTTTTTGGGTTGCTTTTAGTTGTGTACCTTAGGTTTCCTTCTCCATCACTGTGTGTGTCAATATGCTCTGTCTGCATACAGCAGAATGTTTTGCTAGTGACCATTGGTCAGTGCTCATTTGCCAGGCAGGAGTGCTTCCGCTTAAATTTCCTGTCATTAGGGTATTTTATCTTTGTCTGTACAAATCTCCCAAGTTTAACCAGACAAAAATTATAATAACAATAATAATTTTTTAAAATCTGTTATTCTTGGATTGCTGCTTTTTAAGCCACATGGAAAAGTACAAATTAGCGAACTTTGATTTTTCAGCTGTAGAAAGCTCCTCTGCCAACCATAATCTGCTGTGTCTGTTACCTGCCATGGCTGGTAATGAATCAGGACAGCCTGGATTCTGCAGAAGCAGTGACTGGGGCTAAAGTTGATCTGTTTCATAATTGTACTTTTATCTTGCTTAATATATTTTCTTGTTTGATTTTTTTTTTTCCTAAGTGCACCTTCTTGCATCTTCCTGCCCTCCCAAAATGCTCAAATTTATGCTCATGTAATGTAAATAAAGAAAAATCATCCAGCAACCCCTCAAATGTTCCCAATTGCCTACGTATAAAATGAATTGTGGAAAATAGTTTGAAAAGTGGTCAGTGAGAAGGGAGACTGGGGAAAGGAAACAAACAAAGAGGGACTGTGGCAAGGTTTCGCCTTACAAAGTACTTTAAAGGCTTTTTTCCACATAATGTACAGCAGCTTCTTATAATTTTCTCAGCAGTAGGTAGTTTACAGTCATCTGTACCTAGAACAAATCATGTCAAAAATGAAGGTCTGTAGTGATTGCTGGGTATAATTTTATACATTTAGCTGATTCTTCTGAAAGCTTCCACTGTGCTGCTGTTGTCAGACTAAATTATCAATTTAGCCATTTGTTGTTTAATGAATAAAAAACTCCTATGGCATTGGAGATGTTGTGGTTTCAATAAAGCAAAAGCTTTAACAACTCAAACTACAGAAAGCAAAGTGTGTACTGTATATCAGAACAGTGTTTTTATTCTTTTAAATACCACTTTAGATGAAAAAAGCCAATTACATATTCACTTAATACATTTCTCCACCTTCAGTCTAATAATGCAGACCAAACCTGTTTACTGTTCAGTATCTTCCAAAAGGAAACCAAAATACAATATGTGCAAGGTAATAGGCCATTAGCACAAACATGCTCCCAGAAAAAATCTTTTGTGTAGGCACCCTTTCTAGAAGCTGCCAATTGTGGGTGACAGAAGTATTATAAAGGAAGTGATTTTAATACCATTTAAAGCATTAAAATCTGAAGAGTATCTGTTTAAAGCCTTAAAGTAAGGGTTGCATGTATTTAATACCTTTTAAAATGCCCTTCTGCTGATTTATATTCATCCTGAACCTGCTAGTAATGAGTATACATAAGCAAATACCATCTTCCACCTATTCAGCATGTCATTGATATGAAAGCCCCAGAAAATATCTCACATAATCAGTGTGTTCAGAGAGTTATCTAGCACAAATTACTCATTAACTCAATAGCACATAATAAAAAAGAACATCAATTAATTAATGAGTCACCCTCAGATCACTTTGATTACAACACAGCTCTGTTGAAACAGCAGTTATAAATGGAGCTGCCTCTCTTTATTCATTGTTTGCAATTGGCCCATTATTTTGCAGAGACCAGTGTCATATTTAACACATGCCTGCAGGTAATTGTGTGATTAGTTTCATAAATGAAGATGCAAAGGGAGAATGTGGAGTGTCTTGCTCTACAATCTGAAGATGCAGGAATATACCCTACCTCTTGCAACCTGCCATGCCAACAGACCCCTGCGGTGTCCATGAGACCAGCCTTCCTCCAGCCTGCAACGTCCTAGTCACAGGCCAACACTCAGAACCAGTCATACAGATCTCTACTTTAATCTGAAGATCTCCAAGCCTTGGGCAAACACCTTTGACTTAGGCCTCCCAATAGGCCACATTGCTGGTATCTCACAGAGAAGAATAGACAGGGAGAGACATTTAAGTGGGCTGCCCAAGATCATGCATCATGTTTGCATTCCTCAAATTATTACAAGCACACCTCATAAAAGCTCACACAACCACCCCATCCTGGGCTGTGCCCAGATAGGCTCCAGTGCTACACTTGAAGTGACACATTCAAACTCTTCCTTGATGGTCAGGGATGGATCAAGGAGAAAGTATAGTCTGAACATTCAAAGCTTCATTGTGGTGAACTGCGTTTGGTGAATATGAGCTGGGGAGAAGAGTGAGGAAGGCTTGTTGGTTTTTGTTTTTTTTTTTGTTTTTTTTTTTTTTTTTAAGTTTTTAAGAGGAAAGATGAATGAAAGAACACAAAGTCACCACCTAAAGTTCCTAAACTATCTTGGTTAAATGCCATTCCAATAAGCTTATAGTGTAATTATAGCAGTTCCCTTAGGTAAGTAAGAAACATCTGTTGGTAACACATAGCAGGTGTTAGCAATTACACATACTGATTTTTTTAAAGTGTTTTTAATTAAAAAGAATTCTGTTTTCTGAAAAGGAAAGCACGGTAAGTCCAAACAAGCTTTTGTTTGTGTGGTGCTAGATCATGTAATATGCAAAATTATAAAGGTAAAATCAAATTAGCAAGGGTTTGCACATTTGACTCCAGATTATTGCAATCAAAGCCAAATTGGGATTTATTGCATTATTGCAAAGCATATAACATTAGTATTCTAAGCAAAGTCTTATCTAATGTATGAAATCTATAGAGTTCATGTAATCACTGAATACATCTAGGTAGAGCATTTGAACCTGGGAAGATTGCTGTAGGTAAGCAAAATATGCATTGCAAGCAACTGCAAGGAACACTGCTTAATAGTTTATTCACATTCCCTTTGTCCCACTAGTGGGAAACAGTTTCCTGATTATGTTAGAGCAAAATCGAACTATGTTGTCAAGTTACTTTGAAAAAGTAGCCAAGAGCAGTTTACATTTAGCAATGTGATATGCTGTGCCATTGAGAAATAACAAGAGACACATTGGATGGCCAACTATTTAGAGGTGGTTTTAATCCAAATTAGAAGGTAATGAGACAAATTTGTTTCCCTGTCTTGACGCTATCTCACCATAGATGCCAAGATGAGAATATCAGGCATATCAAAATTCATATCTCACCATAAACATCAACTTTCCTTTTCTATAAAATAGGTAAGCAAGCAAGTTGGCAGGGAAAAGAGCAAGAAGCACCAACATTAGTACTGTCTATGAATTTGTTTTGTATCCATTTGGGATCAGGTTGTGCTTGTTTATCATATACCACTCTCTGGTTCCTTTAACAAAGGTGTCTCTAAACTCCAATACAGAAAAGTTGTCTTTCTACCTGCAATCTACAGCAATATAAATATGATGATTTTTCTTTATGTTCTTCACAACATTGTGTTTTTTATGAGGAGACACATATCTAAAATAATGGGTATGGAAAACCCTATTAGTAGACTGTGAAACTAAAGAAAAATGCATACATATTTTATTCATCTAACTGAATGCACAGATCTGGAATGAAAGGACAGATTTTAAGCATTTTTCTGCTTTCAGGAAACTATTGTTTTAATCCTATGTTATATGTAAGTATTTTAAGCGTCTTTATCTGTTATTCAAAGTATGTATCATTTATCTAAGCCTTTTTTTATATTAATGATCTTTTTTAAGATCATTAAAACTTCTGTCAGTTGCATTCAACCAATGCCCTGCTAGTACCGTAACCAGCTTTCTGGATGAACAGAATAAGAAAAACCAATATAGTTATTTTAACTCTTACAGTTATGTTAGTAAAAACTTTTAGTTATTTACTATGTAGCTTTATTACCCATTCATGATTGCAGTATAATATCCAGATATCCAAATCAGATGCCACACAGTTAACCAAACATATGAGCTGTGAACAATAATCATGTAGCAATAGCTATGAAAGTATTTTGATCCTTTTTTGTTGAAGTTGAATTAGAGCATTTCAGTATCCATTGTAAAAAATGCCTTTCTGGGGAATAGTACCCTTATGACAGTACATATTCATTTAAAAACAAATAAACAAAAAAATCAAACAGAAAAGATAAAGCAAGATAAATGCTTAACAAATGTCTTTAACTTAGAATGACAGCCTAACATTTGTTCCTAGAGTCTTTCAATCATCGAGTAAGTGATAATATCCCACCACTAAGACTGCAGCAGTTGGGAAAATTTCTACTTTGGCCTCTCATCCCAGTTGATTTTGGCAGCAATATAATAGACTTTTCACTCTCTTCCCCACAAAGTCCTCTTAAAAAAGACAAAAAAACAAACCATAGAGAATCATCTTTGCTTTGTTTTGTATGGCCAGCTGGGAGATCTACCCAGAAGTAAGGTTCCCAGCTTATGAAGTTTGGAGATGGGGATGTATGCTGATTCGGAGAAAACTCCAGTAACAAACTTGCCAACAAAGTTTTCTAGTTGACAAGCAGGTATTCTTTATTACGTCACCGGGAGACACGGGGGATAACTCCTCCTAACGTGCGTCCACTTATTGCTACACAAGCAGTCCTTATATAGCTACCAAGAACACATACATATTCATGAGACTACATATGGATTACATCATTTTCCCGAAAGTTCCTCGCATGCGTACAAAAAATGTG
>JASSUY010004539.1:0-13875 GCA_032466535.1 Forpus xanthops
CCAAAAATCCAAAACACAGTACTCACCAGCTACTGCTTAAAGAAAAAATAACTGCTGCTGCTGAACCCATGACAATATGATAAGTAGGTTCCAGTAGATAAGACGTGGAAGAACTTCCTGATTTGGGAAGATAGTGTCATAACTGACAAAGATCTTCAGGTGCAAGTTGCCATAAATATTGAAAGGTAATGGATTTTTAGTGTCACACTTTACTACTCTCTTCAATGAAGTTTTTCATATTGTGTTTACGAGATAAAATTACTGATACATCCCTTGCTCTTAATTTCACTTGGCAGAACAGTCTTTTTAAAGGAGAGTTTCACATTTTTTACTGTGAAAAAGGCAGTATGCTGGTTCTTTCCAGTGTTTCTAAGAACTGGAAAATACTGTAATAAGCTCAAGGCAACGAAGCTGATAAAATGCAAGTAATTCACCCGTGGTCTTTCATGTGTGTGACTCAGGTTCTCATTGCTTCTCTTTTTCATCTGTGAATGGGGCTGACTGTTTAGGTAGTGCTGTAGTTTTAAATGTTTGTTGTTGCTTCATTTATGAGTAGCTTGTAATTACTTATATACCAAACCAAGACTAGGACATTAGAAGTTCTAAATACAAGCCATTTTCTTTTTCATTGTGCACTTTGAGCATAGAAGAGGTTGAATAGAACACAGCAAAATCTGTCACTCTATTGTCTTAGCAAGTGAACCAGAATATTTATAAGGGAGTGCATTTTTGAGTGTGAAACAAAAATCTTTTTCTTCTCTTAGTTGCAAAATCTGTCATGACCCCTCCATCTTCACCAACATTTTAATGGTTTCTTAACATTTTGAAACCCAAGAAATTCCATTCAGTTATGAAAATCATACAGTCCCGAGTATGGACATGTTTTAAGATTTAAAATATACAGTAAGTTTTTTATTCTTTCAAAGATACTAGAAAAATTAAAGCTGTCTTTAATCATTTCATCAAAGCAAAAGGAAACAAAGCTTCTCCAACAGATTGGAGATATTTCTGCTCTGGTTAAGCATTAATGAATATTAAGTAATATATGCACGTTTATGTCAGTATTAAGTGTGAGGAAGGAGAGCTCATTTGGAAAAATTCCAGACTTCAAAACTGACAGAAACACGCAATAGCATAATATTACTAACATTACTAATAATAACAATAGTGTGTTTGTTTGTTCTTCCTATCTAGAATATCATCAAAAGTATGTTAAATGTCTGTCTACTCTAGGAGAAGCATTATTTCATTTGCAATTGTCTCCATGAGGGAAGGGGGAGGAGGAGAAAGACTACTCTCCAAATGCAGCTATTAGAATATCCATGTGTTGAGACTTTCTATGCTCCCTTGCTTTTAAACTGTTCATACATACGTATCAGAACTGAGCAAAACTCCTTAAAATAAAAAAAAGATATGATGGCCTTTTTCCTATGTGGGTCTGGTTCTTTGATTTTAGGAGCTGTCATGCCTGAAGTTTGAAACAAAAAATAGATTGTTTCTTTGTACTTTCACAGTTTCATATTTACAGTGACATATCACTTTACTTCTCCTGCTGACGGCCCACCTGTCTCCATTGTTCTGAATCCACACTTCAGGACTCAGCACCTACTGTTAGACACAAAGAAATACTTCCTAAGGCAGGAAAGAGGCAGCAAGCCAAAAACAACATTCATAGCCAGTTAATGTATGCAGAAATCAAAACAAATAAACAAAAAAAAAAAAAAAAAAGGAAACTCAGAAAAGCATTTAAATCGTATGATAAATAGTAAAAGAGTTAAAATATAGATGGATAGAAAGAACAGAAACATAATTTTATATGGATTCAGATTAGTTCTCTGTCCTACTATGTATTAAATGGTTTATTGTCTTACTCACATTTCATCTAGCCTAAGTGATGCCTTTAGTGTTCATTTGAACTGTATTGAATGGGAAGCAATCCAACTTTTAATTTCTTTGTGAACATCAGATGGAACACTAGAAAAAAAAAAACTCCTTCCTTGTATGAAATTTTTACCCAGCAGTTGCAGGTACTTTTGAGCTTCATAACTTCCAATTTTGTCACTTTCTCCTATAAAGTGATACCCTTAGATGAAAAAGAAAGAAAAATAAAAACATTATATTCCAGAGGGCTTTTAAAGCACAACCTGATTTAGCCCAGGTATATGACCTGACACACTGACTTTTGAAGCAGCTCAAAAAGATTTCTTTTGATTTCGGTAGGAGTTGGGTAAGCTATCAGCACACTACAGAATTCTAATGTTACTTTAATGGTAGGGGGGAGAAAATAATGTTTATAAGGTTCACAACTCAGGACTCAGCAGGAGCTGAGACATTCACTCTCAGGATGATTGGAAGTATATTGCTTTCCTCTGAGTTCCTGCTGAGCTAGAACGAAGTGGGAACTAAAGCCATTGTTTGTGGCAGGAATAGGATTCCAGCTTTTGCTGGTTTTGAAATTTCTCCTATCCTCCAGAGAAGATGTTTCACTTGTGAGAGACAAGGAAATCTTCATCTTGATGAGTTTTGAACTTAATGGAACCTGTAAACTACAGCTTGTAGATTCAGACCTAACTGGGGGCTGACAACATGCTTCAGGATGTATTTATTGAATTCAAGTTCTTCGAGTCAGACTCCATTGGCTCCTGCAAAATTTCACTTTTCATCAGTGACCATCTTGTGTAGCTTCTACTGGGAAGAAAAGCTCAGCTGCTGCTGGGGGCTAGATTGCCTTCAGAGATCAAGCAGAAGACAGGCTGAGAAAACTGGTGCTTTTCAGGCTGAAGAAGAGAAGGCTGCATGGAGACCTCATAGAAGTCTTCCAGTATCTGAAGGGGGCCTACAAGGATGCCAAAGAGGGACTCCTCATCAGTGACTGTAGCAATAGGATAAAGGATAATGGGTTCAGACTTAAAGAGGGGAAGTTCAGGCTAAATAAAAGGAAGTTATTTATTGTGAGAGTGGCAAGGCACAGGAATAGGCTGCCCAAAGAAGTGGTAAATTCTCCATCCCTGATAGTGTTCAAGGCCAGGTAGGCCAGAGGCTTGGGCAACTTGGTCTAGTGTGAGGTGTCATGGCATAAAGGTTGGAACGAGATGATCTTAAGGTCCTTTCTAACCCTAAATATTCTATGATTCTATGATTTTCAGATTATACGAAAAATCAGTAATTTACCCCAAAACTGGCAGTGTGTTCACCCTCTGAAAAGTTGCACACTATTGCACACTGTCTTATTGTGTACTGAATGTACATAAAGCAACCAATGAGTGAAAAAAAATTGAAGAAACAGCTAAGGGTTTAATAGACTTGATCCTGAAAAGTGCTGAGTTTATTTATTTTTCTGCAACCATATTATTTAATAGGGTCGTGGGACTGAGTCATGTGAGTCTACCGCTACTTCACCTAAATTGGAGTATACTTAGGCAAGCATCTCATCAGCATAAAAGCAAGCATTCGACTTGGGTTTTGCAGCACTACTTATAATAATTGCTCAGACTAGTTCCTGAACTCAGATAACTTTTTTTAGCGTCTGTTTGGGGTAGAACTAATATATGAATTCTAAGTGGCCTCTTCAGCCTGAGGAGTTTAGCACTGTTATGCTCAACTGTTTCATTTCAAGCAGTGGTAGACAAAAAGTAGAGCTCAGAAACAGTGCTGTTGCTCTCACTAAAAAGCAGTAATTAACAGCACCTCTTCCTGGTTTAAAGTGAACAAATAGCTTGACTCTTTGAGAAAAGCTTTAGGATTTTTTTGTTAGCTATTGCAAGCTAACCACTGAAGAGAGAACTCACATGTTGAACCTCCACTCTTCTTTGGAAAAAGTACCCTTAATTGCATCTTTTCAGCTAAGAGTAAAGATAAAATTTGAGATTAGTTTTTCCCTCTTGTCTCCAGGTGACCACATGGAGAAATAAAGGTGTCAGCTGGGAGATGGATCTAATAGCTGCTACTTTCCAGGACCACAAAGGAAGATCAGTCCAGCTTAGGCTCAGCTGGGAAGTGGTAATTAATGCTAAGAGATAGTAGGGAATAACTTTCTATCCTGCTTCTTGACTGTAATTTACCACTGAGTTCATGCTGATCACAAAGAGAGCTCTGACTTTTCTGAAAGAGAGCTTATGAAGATGCCAAACTGGAGTATTTTGAAATGTAGAAGTTTTGTATTACCATTGTACAACAAACAAGTCGGTGAACAAGCCTGAGCTTGGACTGGTCCAGGTCAGTACTCCAGGCGTGATATTTCCCACCTCTTCTCCACTAGGGAACTTGCTGGGCCCGATGTAGTTAAAGGGCTAATGCATAAGTTGGTCTACTTCTCTGTTTCTAACATGCCTTTCTGTAGTCCTCCTATGCTGATCATCAGAATGCAAGCTAAATGCCTAGTGTCAGCCTGTTTGTGCTAGTTTCTTGTGATCTAGAGGCTCTTTAGTAACAGCTATCCTATGAAGACAACTTTACCATATGGGAACACCCCCTTTTGAAACAAATAGGAAATTCAGCTTTTTGTCCTCAATTTTCAGCTATTAGGAATTATTTCACCATTATTGACACTATTACTTAAAATGTACTATCTCAGGTTCTAAAATCTAATTCAGTGATCTCCAGAGCCGAAGTTGTATCTGTGGGCTTTTTTTTTTATGGGGGTAACTTTTTTTCTAAGCACAGAAGTTAGCTTCTTTCTAACTGCAACTGAGTGTGACATGATACAAGCAACGTTAGAAAACTTTGGATAATTTTCAAGATGCAGTTGGAAACAACTGGAACATAGCTATTAACTACTTGCAAGATGTTCTTTGCTTTTATAAAATGCCCTTAATGATGACATATATTTACATTATCTCTTTTTAAAATTATTTTAATAATATTAGAGGTATGTAAAAGACTTTTAGCATTTATGGAGTTAGGTTTTAACTAATTTTCCATATAACTCTCTGTGACTATCTCAAACCATTTGCCTACTCTACAAAATTAATGGAGTCCAAATCTTCTCAATCAAAGAAGAGTTAGAAGTATTTGAAAAAAATAAAGGTGTGAAAATGACCAAGGTTCATCAAAATCAGAGAATACTAGAATTTTTCAAGACCCTGAATTATGCCTGAAGTTATTTCATTCACTTGTTCATAACCTAGAGAAGTAGCAAAATCTGCAGAGCATACAGTTATGCAAGTCTGTAGAAACCTTTGAAAAATACGAGTGGGATCCAAACATGTTGAGTGAGGGGGTGTCCTGGGTTCAGAAGTAGCAATCATTTTTCTCCTTCTTAGTAGCTGTTGCAGTGCTGTGTTTTCGACTTTAGCCTGAGAACAATGCTGGTAACACACCAGTGTTTTGAGTTGTTGCCAAGTAATTTTACTCTGATCAAGGACTTTTTCAGTTTCTTGCTCTCCCAGTTAGGAGGTGAATGGGAAGCCGGAAGAAAGCAGAGACAGGACACCTGCCCCAAAGTAGCCAAAGGGCATTCCATACCATAGCACGTCATGCCTAGTATATAAACTGGAGGGAGTAACCCCAAAGACCCAAATCACTACTCAGGTCAGGATGGGTATTGATGAGTGGTCAGCAATTGCATTCTCTCTCCTTTTTATTTCCCTATCATTATTATCACTGGTAGTAGCAGTAGTAGTTTTGCATTATACCTTAGTTACTGGACTGTTCTTATCTCAACCCGTGGTATTTACATTCTTTTGATTCACCTCACCATCCTTCCAGGGGGTGGGAAAAGGACAGGGAGTGAGTGAGAGGTTGCGTGGCTCTGAGTTAATGCCTGGGCCTAAGCCATGACAGGGGGAGAATGCAAATGCAGTTCTAGATCCTTGATGGTAAATACTATGTAATGAACACAGAATAAAAATATAAAACAAAATGTGGCTTTCCCTACTAGGTTGCAGTAAGCTATAGCCTCTCAGGAAAAGGTCTCAGGCACCATTAAATAGTTATGTCGCTGTGGCCAAAATGGTGCCCATCTCTCAGCAGGAGCACTATAGCATATTTCTGGTAAGTAGCACAGTTATGGGGCTCTTGTGATGGCAGCCAAATGCAAAATCCTCCATAGCAGGAAAGAATTTCAAGAATGCCTTTGTGGAGCTGCATCAGTTTTCTACTGTCACAGTGGTGTAGAATTTGCCCTTTCTGATAAAAAATAAAAAAACTGCACGAAGATTATGACTGAGCTTGTTGTACTGACTTGTTCATTTCAGTGTGCATTTGCCAGTCCATTTATTTCCTCCTCTCCCTGAGCTGCTGTAGTCATACTAAATGCACTGGCTTAAAAAAAAAATAAGGGCAGCAAGGGCTGGACCAAATAGCTCTGAGAGTCAGCTGTTCTAAATGCACACTGATTGTAAATAACCCTTTGTGAGAGGGAGCAGTTTACAGGGGAGCTAGGAAGGAGAAAAAAAAAAAAAAAGAAATAACAAAAAATCTGCAACAGAGCCAACCTGGCGTTTAAATCAGTGATCAGCAGGTCTGTGCCGAAGCTTGCCTACAAAACAGAATAGGATTTTTCTCACTCTCCATATACACAGATTACATGATATCAACCAACAATTTTTTAAAAGGAAACATTTCAGTTGGGTCCCACTGTGGGGCTATTATCCCACGCATTATTTCTGCATGCAAATCTTGCATCATGTTACCGTTAGCAGTCAACAGTTCAATGACCCACCCATTCAGGGAAACAAAAATCAGAAGGAATTAATCTGGTAAAGGCAGCTTCTAAATAGCATGGGACAGATATTAAACACCCTCTGTCATGGATTTGCTGGAGACAGTTGCAGTCTCAGAGTGTGTATCTGAGGTGTATTCCAGTTTCCCACTCACATCAAATCAATGCCAGGTCCATAAATATCCTTAGGTTGTGATCTTTTAATTTTCAATAATGGATTCCATGTCATACCGCATGCAAGTGCTGAATAAATTGATTTTCATTTAATGATATGTTTTGTGCTGTTAGTCTGCCTTTGGAAGTATTGCAAAGAGAAGAGAGTTCTATGCGGCAAGAATGAGAAAATGTCCTTGTAAATGAGAAGCTGAATTCATTGTTTGCATACTGATCATGGCTGTGTGATGTTTTACACCAGGATTTCTCTTCAGGGGTTTGATGTTTCACAATATGACATCTAGGTAATATGTTGCAGATGTATTTTTTAAAGGAGCTGTGCAATCTCTGATATGCTTTTGCTTACGTTAAGCTCTGCAGTCCTCCAGCAAATCTGCAAAGCTGGAGGTTTTCAGTTCACAAGTGATTTAAAATCTGATCAAAGAATGCAATCTTAGAAACTCTAGGCATCAAATAAAAGAGAAAATTTTACATTAAATTTGAGTGACCTCTTGCTTAGAACTACATTAAAAACAACTCTCTCTGACTGCTGCAATTCTGAGTTAGTAAGCAACTTGGTATGCCAGCCCATAAGGCTGAGTTCTCCAAAATCAATATTGCAGTTATTGAGTAATTACAGTACTTGCCTGGTAAGATGGACAATGTGATATTTTTTTCAGGGGCTGATGGGTGATAATGGTGCTCAATGAAAGATGATAATTGAAAACAAAATGATCTTAATGCAGTTGACTGACACAATAGAAAGACTATGGTCTTTAAATCAAAACACACTTTATCTTCTCCATTATCAAAACATTAGTTTAAAAATAGCAACCAGAATCAAGACTTTTAGAGGGTAATGTACCACTTACTTGTCTTTGTTAGCTCCAGATTGTCAATAACAACTCTTTAAATGCTAATCTTAAAAAAAAACATTTTCTCACTCAAGGTGTTCTTACAGGCTATTACTAGTAAGAAATAAGAGGAGCTGTCTGCATTTTCTTTAAGAGCTGAGAAAGTTAAACTTTGGTAATTCATTCTTTGACTCTTCTGCCACTTTCAGGAAGTTCACATTTAACATATGTCATTAGCCTTTGAAGCATATATAGCATGCATTCTTCATCCCTCTTACAGCTACATAAAACACACTGGGGAATTTTTTTTGACCTCATGAAATTGACACAAATTTATCAGCAAGCATTCCCAATGAGTAGGTATAACAGCATTTTGAACATTCAAAAAATACTGCAAAATAGTGCAGGAATTTAGACTGGTAATACATAAACCATTCTCTTCAGAATGATGAGAAGCTCATCTAAAAATAGCAGAATAAGAAAGATGTGATTCATCAGGAGCCATTATTTGGTTCTGTGGCATTTCCCTATGCTCTACTAAGGCCATCAGTGACCAGTCAAGGACTAATTCTGCAAATTTAATGGATCTGAATGGACAAAATACTCAATAAGTGCGATGTCCTCTCTCAAACTTCAGGGTTATGATAAGGAATCAAAAAGGAGCAACTGAATGTGTAGGCCATTCACTGCCAAATGTATTTCAGAATGAAAATATTTTAGCTTCAGATGAAAAAAACCCGCGATGAGGTGACATAGTTGAGATTTTATTTTTAATTAAAATTGATACTTTTCATGGGGAAAATAATCCTAGCTTATGCACCATGTAACATAAGCATCTTATTAATACTGCTTTTCTATGCCATAATGCAATGAATTTGTTGATACATATTTTTAAATATTACACTCCACTTCTTCTGTATGTGCAGGATGACCCAGGTTTATCTGGGATGAGAACATCAAGAGGATGTCCTTAAAAAACAGGGGGGTTGGGGGAAAAGTACAAAAATTTAATTTTAGTATTTGAGCATCATATAGAAAAGAATGTCTCATCATAATTAGAAACTACTTAGTGCTGAATTGTGAACACCAGAACAAAATGTTTTGCTGTCTCATCTTTAAAATTTAAGCATAGGTATATGGATAATAAGAATTTCCTCTAATGAAATACATTTCCAAAGGTGATGGTTTCCTATGAAATTTAATTCCTTAAATACTTATCAAAATATGAATTCTTATCTAAATCAAAAGAATAATAAAATGATTTGGAAACAGCGTGCACAGGAATTAGTATTCTGTGTAATAGAACTACCACTGTGCTCAATTATCTAGAAATTATTTTCCACTTCTGAGGGTCATGTTTTTACTGCCCAATAATCCTGTTACTATGTGGGTTCATCTAGAATAATAGTGACCTCTAGGGATGCAATTTAGTGTGATACATCAAGGGATACAATTTAGTGTGATGCATAAGGTTTTAGCCTGGTAATTACATATTTTACATATGTAGCAATAGAAAGAGCATACATGAAAATTATAAGTAAAGTTTCTCAAGCCTTCAGGACTGTTGAACATGTGTTCTAATAATGAATTAAATTCACATATATGTATATATAAGTACATATTCATATATAAGTTTTATAGGTATCTTTATGCTTGCGGCTTTTTGCAGTTTAGCACTACTCTAAACATGCTTTTCTGACAATGAAAAATATTATTCTTTCAGCATTTTATTCCTTTTTTTTCCTAGACATTTTCTTCATAAATAATTTGGAAATTAAACCTGAGGCGTTACATTTCAAAATAGAATCTTGTGTATGTGCCCCTTTCTTATTCAATTAATTAAAAATGAACTCCAAATTTCCTCAAGTTTATCTGAATATGCTTCTCAGTGAGTTTTTGAGGAAATTTTTGTCTTTCTTCTAAGTGGATGAGAATACAAATGTAAAATAATAGTTAATCTACTTCTTATTACTTCTGTAACAGAATATATAATCTGAAATCTCCATTAAATATTATGTAGCAGTCATTTCTTCATCTTTACTGTTATTAGTTTATCAACAAACTCTGCTTTCTCAGAAGAGGTTTTTAGTGAATGATAGAATCTTTCTCACTAAAGAATAGTCTGTGAGCTGAGGACTATACTTAAATAAATTTTATACAAATGTTAACAATATTCTGGACAGTGCAATGGCTTGGTCAGCCTAATGGTTTGATTCCATGTAGAACTAAGCAATTTATATAAATTTTCAGTACATTGTTAACCGCCATGAAGGAAATTACACAATTGTTGATCTGCTGCCCAGTAAACAAGTCACACAACCAATTTGTAGGTCTAGCCAGGGTTTACAGAAGCAATAGGCTTCATTAAGGTTACATTAGTCATTCTGGGTGCCAGACAGATGAGGAAATTACAAGTCCCAATCTTGTTATAATGGCTTGTCTAATAAAAATTATTGCACGTATTCCAGCAGACTCCAATCTCTTTTGTTCTGTATGAAGAGACACTTGAGGATTTCTAAAAGTCAAGAATCTGTGATTTGAAAAAAAATCTGCTTGGAGAAAAATGCTTGTTTCTATGTAGACTAGGCAACTGAATAGGACAAGGATCCTTAAAAAGAGTAAAGGTCTGGAGTCAGGCTGAAGGATATGTTGATATCATTTCCCAAATGGGAGAGAATGAAGCTGTAGTTGGAACACAGCAGAAGAGTTACTTCAGAGCAGAGAACAGATTGCAGCTGTTGACCTCTGCAAATTCCCACCTCTGTAAGCAACAAACTTAAACATGGGAAATACAGGAAGCACTATCATGGCTATCTTACTGCTGCTTCTTTGTTGCCCTAGGCACATATATTCTTAGACTTTGACAAGATGATTGACAAGAGTGCCAGATATACTCTGATTATCCAGCCACATTTAAGATCTAGGGCTGGCATAAATATACACCCCAAGGATGTCTGTAATGTGTGTTGTCACTAAGAGGCAGCAGCTGTCTTCCAGGATCTACTCACAAGCTGAACACAGAGAGGTTTCTGAGATCAGTCTGTCCCTTCCCAGTACTTGTCTCCTCGCCCTGTGCACAGCACAAGGGCAGCTAGACTATTGAAAAAGTCCAAGTTTAAACTAGCTGCGCCCTTGGTGGCCACCGTGTGCTATAGAAGGTTTAACCAAATGAAGATGACCTGCCCTTTCTGACAGCTTGTTCTTTCAGCAAATGTCTCTGTACCTTCTTACAAGAAGCTACAGAAAAGTCGTATGACTATACATCCTAGTAACTCGCTAGGCATTCATTGCTAATGATAAAATGAAGCTTAACATTGCATGTATGGTGTTATGGAAGCAAGCATACCAACAAAGGGCTCCCAATTTTTAAGACTTGGATTTCTTTCAGTGATTTTTTTGTCTCAATGGTTTCCTTGTGGTTATATAAGATCATTATTTCTCTCAATATATATTCTCAATTCTGCAGCAACCTACTGATTCTTTTTTTTTATCTTCTAAATTAGAAGCCCTAGAGCTGTGCTGAACTGCTTTTACATGAAAACCAGCTGAAAAAAATTGGTGTAACAGTTTAAATCTAACAGAAATGAACATTTTCTTGATGTGTTTATATTGTTTAAATTTACTGAAATAAATACGTGATCCAGGTATCACCAAACAATGATATTTAAATCTCAAAGAAGGTACTTGCATTTTTTTAAGCTAGCTGAAATAAAAACACAAAGTCCTATGTGGATCATGAGAGAAGTGAGGGTTCTTTCTCTGGGTAGGTAAGAGGAGAGGGAATTAGGTTTGCAAGACGCCTTTCTGCCTGGGGAAACCAAGCTTGGTATGTGTGGGACCTTTCCCATCACCATTCTGTAATACATTGGGGAATAAGATATTCGTAGCAAATCTACACAGAAATTTAAACAATTCAGTAATACAAAAATAAACACAGAAGATATTCTCAAGAGGTCCCTTTCAAACTCAAAATTTTTGCAATCCTTTGGTTCTGCAATTTTGGGACTTTTCTATGTAGGGCAGTTGCAAGTTTTGTACTAATGGGTTTCAATACCATTCCTTTTCCTTTTGCTTTAATTTTTTGATAGACTATTAACCAGTAGTACACTTGGTTGAAAAGCTGGCAATATGAGCTGAAGTCCATTTAGGAAGTAGAACAAAATCTTAGTTTAGTCATCTTGGTTGAGCATCCCGGCCTTGAGCTTGTTGCATGAAAGATGAAGTAGCTAGCCCTTGGTGTCATGAGCTTTGCGCTCCTCTTTTCCAGGTGGCTATTTTTAAGCTGAAATTTCTCACTGAGCTTGGATTAAAATACATAAGTAATTTCAAGTCACAGTAAATTGCTTAATTCATCAAGTAAACTGTTTCCCAAAATACGATTGCAAATTATTAATTTGACCAGCTTCAAATTGATTTCACAAAGATCTGAGGGTTTCCAGTTGCATGATCTCATGCACATGTTTTCCGTTGTACAGAAATTTAAAGGTAGTAGCTTCTATTAATTTCTAAGTCAAAGCTTATACATCATGCAAATTTTTGTATATCTACCATATACATACACAGCATATAAATATTCCCAGAATGATATCTGCACAACAGAAAAATTCAGCAAATATTACCTATGATGTGTATCATACAGTTTATCAGCAGTATGAATGTCATTAGAATCATAGAATAGTTAGGGTTGGAAAGGACCTTAAGGTCATCTAGTGCCAACCCCCCTGCTATGATCAGGGACACCTCACACTAAACCATGCCACCCAAGGCTCTGTCCAAACTGGACTTGAACGCTGCCACAGATGGAGCATTCACAACTTCCCTGGGCAACCCATTCCAGTGCCTCACCACCCGGGCAGTAATGAATTTCTTCCTCAGATCCAATCTAAACTTCCCCTGTTTAAGTTTGAATCTGTTACCCCTTGTCCTATCACTACAGTCCCTCATGAAGAGTCCCTCCCCAGCATCCCTGTAGGACCCCTTCAGATATTGGAAGGCTGCTATGAGGTCTCCACGCAACCTTTTCTTGTCCAGGCTGAACGGCCCCAACTCTATCATCCTATCTTCATATGGGAGGTGCTCCAGCCCCCTGATCATCCTCATGATCCTCCTCTGAACTTGTTTCAATAGTTCCATGTCCTTTTTACATTGAGGACACCAGAATTGCACACTGTACTACAAGTGAGGTCTCACAAGAGCACATTAGAGGGGCAGGATCACCTCCCTCGACCTGCTGGTCATGCTCCTTTTGATGCAGCCCAGGATACGGTTGGCTTTCTGGGCTGCAAGAGCACACTGCCGGCTCATGTTTATTTTCTCATTGACCAACACCCCCAAGTCCTTCTCCTCAGGGCTGCTCTGAATCTCTTCTCTGCCCAACCTGGAGCTGTGCTTGAGATTGCTCTGACCCAGGTGTAGGACCTTGCACTTGGCATGGTTAAAACTTCATCAGGTTGGCATCAGCCCACCTTACAAGTGTGACAAGGTCCCTCTGGATGTCATTCCTTCCCTCCAGTGTATCATCCGAACCATACAGCTTGGTGTCATTAGCAAACTTGCTGAGGACACACTCAATCCCACTGTCCATGTCACTGAAAAGATGTTGAACAAGACCAGTCCCAACACCGATCCCTGAGGGACACCACTCGTTACTGATCTCCAGCTGGACATTGAGCTATTGAGCACAACTCTTTGCGTGCAGCCATCCAGCCAGTTTGCTACCCACCGAGTGGTCCACCTATCAAATTGATGCCTCTCCAACTCAGAGACAAGGATGTCATGTGGGAAACTCTCGAACACTTTGCACAAGTCCAAGTAGATGACATCAACTCCTCTACCCTTTTCCATCAGTTCCGTAGCCCCATCATAGAAGGCCACAATATTTTTCAGGCAGCACCCTGTTGTTTATCATGTGCCTTAGCATGCCTTCCATGGGAATCTGCCCCAAGATTTTGCCAGGCATAGATGTGGCTCCAGGGTCTTCATTCTCACTGTTCTTTCATCTGTCTTCCAAGCCTTGGGTAGTATGGTCAGAGCAGTTGCCGGTGAAGACTGAGGCAAAGTATTCATTAAGATCCTCAGCCTTCTCCAAATCCAGGGTAGTTAATTTTGCCAGTAGCTTCCGTAGGGGGCTCACGTTGTCCTTAGCCTGTCTTTTATTTGCAATGTACCTATAGAATCCCTTCCTGTTTTCCTTAACTTCCCTAGCCA
>JASSUY010004540.1:0-16973 GCA_032466535.1 Forpus xanthops
CCCACAGGTTGAGATAAGAACAGTTCAGTAACTAAGGTATAACATAAATCACTACTGCTACCACCAATAATAATAAAAGAGAAGATACAAGGAAAGAGAATACAACAGATCTTCACCTGATACCGAGCCACGCCACACAGTGCCCCCTTCCCTCCCCCTGCCTTCTGGGTCTCTGCTCTCCATTTCTACATCCTGGGCATGATGTGCTGTGATATGGAATACCTCTTTGGTCAGTTTGGGTCAGGTGTTCTGTCTCTGCTTCCTCCCAGCTTCTCCTCCTCCCTGGCAGAGCATGAGGCTCAGAAAGTCTTTGGCCAGCCTAAACATTATCAAGCAGTAACTGAAAACACTGGTGTTATCAGCGCTGCTTCCAGGCCCAAAACCAAAAACACAGTGCTGCAGCAGCTACTATGAAGGAGAAAAATGACTGCTGCTGCTGAACCCGTGACACACTAGATTTCATTTGCTCTAAACTTCTTGTCAGCATATGTACAGATGAAAGGTGAGTGGAAAATGCTAATGTACTGATACAGCAGTCTTCATACTCATACTAGAGTTCCACAGATTTCTACAGGAGGTCTAACATAAAAGAAATCAAGCTTGATTTTAAAAAGCAAACAGGTCTTACCCATCAGGTATGACTTAACAGGCACAAGACAGAAAAACAATTATAGATATTTAACAACATACCTGGAAAATACGGAATTCTTTTTCCACCAAGTTTGTAAGCAACACCGATTTTAATTTCATCAAGGACATCAAGAATATCCAGTTTTGTTAATGCCAAACTGTACAGAAAACACAAGGTAGTTACACATATGATGGATCTCCTCTTTAATCCTTGACATCTGTCTTTTTCATATACGTACTTCCCCCCACACACACACTTCTACTTTTGTACTCACAAGCTCAATCCAGGTAATCCAGCAAGCAGAAATACACAACTAAATTAAACTATGAATGCTGCTAATTGAATTAACACTTCCAGAATGAATACATATCTGAGTTACTAAGATAGAATTCCAAATGCTTCACTGCTCGTACAGGTGTGGTGTTCAATCCAGTGCATGAAAATGCAAGCCTGTTATGTAAAGTGGCACATACTGGACTTGGTCTGGGTGTGTATGACAGCATATCACTTTACAACACTACTTGTGATTATTACTGTTACTCCTACTGATTCAGAACAACTTTAAGACAGACTTATTTACTAAATTAGACTTTCAAAACAGACTTCATAAGCATAAGCTGGCTACTAAAATCACATACACAGTTCAATAGGAAGGATCCCAGCCTGACTTTCAGTGCCTGGGCTGTGCTACCAAGATTGTCAGCTTAACAACCTTTTCTCGTCTTGCAGATGAACACAATGGAACACAAAAACGGAACCTCAAGAAGACACTGTAGTATTCACTGATCAGAATAAAGCTGCATTTTAAAACTAGTCAAGACTAGTGCCTGCTAAATATACAAGTAGCTAAGGATTCAGACAGGTTAAGTGCATAACAGTCCATGCCATATGTGCTCAGTAAGTATATGATGAATGCAATGATTAAATGAAAAGACCTTTCGGGAAAGAAGCAGCATAGTTAGTCTTTCCATGTTTTTTAACTGCCACAGTTAACCAGAGATGACATGATTTTGTTGACAGAAGTGCAGTAATTGTATAGAACTGAACTGGGAGGAAACATAATGCCTTCCTAATGCAATTTCCACATAAACTAGAGCTGTGCAAGTTAAAGCAAATATAAACACAAGTAAACTATTTCCTTTCCTCTGACAAACTAATGAACAAAGACCTCTATTATTTTGTAACATTAGTAGCATAAACAATTAAGTCTCAGTTTATAAGATATTTAAATGCCCAGGCTCATGTGTTTGCATAAATAAACAAGTTTGCCTGAATGCATGCAAAAGTCTACATTTTATCTGAACAAAACTGTAATTAAAGTTTTGCAACTTTTTCTGAAAATATATTGGTAATTATTTATAAATAAATAGCTTGTGACAGTTATTAGCATTTTAGCATTAGACACAAGCTAGCGTGATAGCATTATGGTCTCAAACAGTTCCTTTTAAAGAGCCATTTTTCCTTTAAAATGTCAATTTAACATATAATTTGAATTACAATAATTTATCAACCAAGTAAGTCACTCAATCCCAAAGAATATAACTCTCAGCCCATTAAATGCAAAAATTCTAATATATTAGATTATAACTTTGCAAATAAATGAACCTGTCAGGACCAGAATGAAAGCTGTGCCAGCTGCTGTACACTTTGTGTCATCCTGCTCACATAACTTAAAGAGGTAGTGGTTCTAAAAGATGCAGAATTGGTCTAACAACTATGCTCCATTTCAGCCAGCCAAACCTCAAAACTAGTACATTTTAGATCACGACATAGGTCAGTATGAATGCACTGGATCAGGAACACTTGAGTGAACTGACAGAAAACTGATATATTGACCTGACCCAATCTACATCAGCCATCTGATATAAGCAAAGTGAAAACCATTGAAAAAGAATTGCTGTTATGATGTTGTAAAATCACTTGATTTGAAAAAAGTCAAAGGAATTAGATCATTATTAGCATTAAGATAATTCGCAGTTGCCCACTGTGAATTACTTTATTACTTAAAATGCAACACTTTACTGGACTTATATTAATGTTACCTACATATTTATTCTGTGAAGCACAAAATTATCACTTCCAAATGTAGCGCAAAATCAGTGATGCTTACGCAGTGAATCCGTTGATCATATGAGCATATTTCAAACTGACAAGATCTAACCAGCCACAGCGTCTCTTTCTGCCTGTAGTTACTCCCCATTCATGGCCACGGGACTGTAAAAGATCTCCAATTTCCTAAGAGAAGACAGAAAGAATACTGATGGCATTTCACTGAAAAATAGCAGAAAATGAATAAAAATAATTTATGGAGGAATAGCAAGAAAAATATAGCTGTTTAATTCCAAGGCCTTTTTTTAGGAAAAATAGAAAAAAACATTTTATTAAGAGGTGACTAAGGTGAAGAATAAAGCCCTTCACCCACAGGATTTTTGCATTTCAATAACTAACATTTCCAAAATACTTATTTAATATGACTATTTCATGTTCCAAGGAGACATGTTTCTTCTTCCTCTGATTGGAAGATCTCCTTGACAATTCAACCCTGGTTTTAGTTTTGTTTCCACCTACTTTCTTCATCTGTTTGGCACCTATTGTCTGTGTGAGCAAAACTGTAAATACCTGGGACAAGACCAATGCTTGTACAATGTCTAGGTCAGCAGACTCCTTGACCACACCTAGGGCTCTCGGTTTCTACCATGGCATGCAACTGCCAACTGTTCCCTTCAGACTGTCAGTGTTTATAACGTGTTAAAAATGAAGAAACTTTACATTCATGATTCATAAAACTAAAAGGTATCACCAATTCACTTCAGCCACGAGAGAAAGGATTTTCATGGCTAAATTCTTAAATTAGATTCAGATCACTGACCTGGAGATTGCTGTGTGCATAGCTCATAATCAATATCCTGAGCTTTCCAGTTTCTTAAAAATAAAACCACAATAGACAATCTAAAAGAACCAAAATCTCCTCCCTTCTTCGTATTGACAAATTTGTGATTGACTGGCTGAAGCACACATCATGCTTATTCTATAAATCACACAGAACACAGGCTGTCAAGCACAGAAGCTGTATTTTGTAATTTAAGCTTTCCTTTGATGCATGAACAGCCTACAACAAACTCTTACCACGGAAATGCACCTAACAATATTACATAAAATGATGAAATCTAGTTACACATCATTCACTACAACAGAAATGTGGTCACTGTAATATAACATCATCACACTCATGTTTCTCTCCTCTGAATAAAAATACCTTAATAATGTAATTCTCTTCTTGAGTGACTTGAGTGACTGCTTGGCATTATTATTATGGTACTTATTTATCATTGGTATACCTTTATCCTACTCCACTGTCCTTATTTTTTGGCTACTGTATATACCACATTTTATAACATTAAACCTACATTAATCTGCTCAGTGGGGAATGCTCCAATTCCCACCCGAGTAGTATATGCCTTCACCACACCGTAAACATCACCAACATGCTGGGGAGGAACACCAAGTCCAGTGCATACACCACCTACAGTGCAGTTCGATGAAGTCACGAAAGGATATGTGCCTGTCAGAAAAACACAAGAGCACAACCCTCTTTCAGCAATGACAAGAAACAAAGATTGATTTTTCCTTTGTGAGTTGAAAGGAGATTTTCACCTGTATGCTTGGCTTTACAGCTAAACTGAAACAGCAGCCAAAGAGTAAAACAAGTTCTTCTTACTGCATGTACCCATTTTGCTTTTAGGAGAACATGTTAAGCTGTTCTTCCCCAAACTGCTTCCTCTTGTGAATAATATATATTTAGATTTTTAAAGCTCTACAGAAACCTTTCAAAATGAAGGCGTTTTTCCATTCAAATAGCTGAGTCATCCTGGCAATATGTACAAGCATATTATTAGTGAGCGAGAAGCTCACACAGACAAATAAAATACACTTCTTTCCTACAATTTCTTATGAGGAGTTGTCAAGTATGTGCTATCTGTTCCAATGCATAAGCTTTTCTGCTTTCATCCTTCGCTACTGTCACTGAGGACTGCCCACAAGGGAGAAATTTGAAAGCATCTCAATACTACTTAGGCACTTGATCTATTATAGGACACGGCTGCTGTGTAAAGCTTTTTTCACTGTCCTGTGTATCACAGAAAGTATTTCCGCTACATCCACAGAGAGCCTGGTGTAAAGGTCACAGTCTGACATTCCCAGTGCTCTACACAAGCAGCTCTGAATATCTGCAGCAAATTTTCTAAGTCTTAAAAGGCTATTCACGTTCTCTGCACTGTGACTGGGTTGGAGAATCTCTCCAGTTCTTAATTTCATCTTCATCAAGACCTAAGTGGCTTAATTAGACTCTGGGTAAGAAAGCAGAGATCAGCTGAAGAAGCTAGGCTTACAGGTTATCTGCACCAGTTTAATCCTCCCTTCACTGAAGTTATTATCTCAGCAGCACTGCAATGAGTGCCTGGAATGTATGGCAATGTGAACACACATTTAGAAGTAATAAAGAATATCCAGAATGAAATTTCAACTCCACTAGAATAAACTTCAGTACAAATCAATATTTAAACCCTAAGCACTTAATCCTGTTAATGATACAATCTCCGGCTTACTGTGCTTTACTTCTGGGAGATCTGTTCCTATTAAAGACTATTTTGTTGTTGTATTTTCCTACTCTTTGCAAAGCTGATATTAACACAAATCAAAATAAAACTAATCTCCTAGGAGTTAAATTAAATTAAGAATTTAACATACCAAAGTCAATATCAAGTAATGCTGCATTGGCTCCTTCAACAAGAATCTTCTTTGGGGAGCCATGAAGAGCTTCATACATAAAATACACGCCATCTCGAACCATGGGTCTTATTTTTTCAGCATATCCCTGCAAATTTAAGTAGAAATGCTAGTTTCCCCAGACAATGGCTGGATGCAGGGAACACTGCTCACTTTTGAAATACAGAACATACAAATAACCCTAACACACCGGCAAAATACAACTGTTAGCTTGTATTTCACTGAAAATCAATAAATGTATTGAACAACTCACATAAGAAAACATCACTTGTAATGGCACTAGAATCCTGTAATTTCTGTATAATTTCTATTCACAGAGAGGTTGTATACATAGCTCTTCTTTTTGATAAGACTCTCAGTATAGTGTGTTTACAGTCTAGACACACTGAGAGTGGACTTAGAAATAGTCCACGATCCGGAAGAAAAAGAAAAAGACCAAACCGCTACTCACAAATACTAAAAAGTATCTTTAAATGTAGGGCAGCAGCTCTGAACAAGCACCAGCACAACTAGGGAAAGGGAAGAGATTTTTTTAGCCCTGTCCTTTACTACATATTAATGAAAGATGTGGCCTGTCAGAATGTATTTATAAAAAGACATTTCTGAAACACAGCTTCCACAAACAATTCTTCAGTGAGCATGGAAGTCTCTCAGACAGACTACATCAGTCATGGCTGGAGACTGTTAACTGGAAGTGCCACCCTGTGCTCTCTTGGCTACCTTAATACAACAATTGTTTCATGTCAAAAGGTGAAGAATTATAGGGGAATTAAATAATCCAAAAAAATCATTTAAATGCACACATTAAGAAAACATTCTATTACAATGCACAGGTACTGCTTATTAAAAGGCTTTGTAATAGTGAAGATACACCTTTTTTCATTTAAATTGATTAATTAGTTTAATAAACAGGAGTTTTGGTATCCTTAATTTTTACTTTTTAAATTCAATATCACTGTTTTCTTCTATATTTTCCCTGAAACTGAACAAATATTACAAGTGTTAAATCCTTACCTTTAGCCTTTTCAATTGTCCTTCTATATCTATTTCTAGTGTGGGAAACATTGACTTGTACTGCTGCGCCAGATTTTTAAATCTGTAAAATATTGAAATCATACCTATGAAGTATATAGTTATTGTTCATAGAACCTTTGGCAAGAACTCAGTTTATATAAGGATATACTCAGAGCTATACAAAGAAAACACCTAGAACTTCGATAACTCAAGCACAGCATTTCCCAATGTACAGAATTACATTTTAAATCATTTAAGAAATGTTGTGAAGTACAGAAAAACACACATTCTTTCCATTTTTTTGCTCCTTTTAGACAATTTATATACAAGATTCAGACACATATTTAAAAACATCTTGTTAAAAGCAAGTCTGTCAGCCCAAACATATCACTCTTTACCATAACATTCAGAAATCAAAACAGTTGTACCTTGAAGAAAATTCATCAAAGTCAGAAAGGAGGTCACAAATTCGAAGGCCTGTGCGTGCAGCTTTGGAAGAATAAGTTGGTCCGATCCCCTTCTTTGTTGTGCCAATGCTAATTAAAGATAAACCCCAAACATGTAATAAATACATGCAAAAAAATGCTTTATGCTAGGTAATATTATTAAAGCTCTTCAATATACCATACAACATACTATACACTGGGCAAGATGTCTACGAGAAAGTTCTAAATAGTAAAAGACACAGCCATTTTCATGCTTCAGTGAATTTGCATAAATATTGCTGATATTCATTGTATAGAGCAAAGCTTTAAGCCTTGGGTCTGCCTGACACAAGCTTAGTTGAAGCTGTGTGTATATACACATATTACAAGGTAATAATGGTTACTACACTATCCTGTGGTATTTGTATGCCTCTTACCACAAACAATAGGAACCAGAGGTCATTTTCATATTTCCACAGCACTGCCTATAGTTGCAAACAACAACCAGTTGAAACAACAAATCAGTTGCAACAATTAAACTGTTTCATTCCCCATGCCTATTTTAGAAATGCATCTTAGAAATACAGTAATAGTGAGATCTTTACTTGTATGCTAAGTTTGACTGAAATTATTCAATGGATCAAAAACTAATAGGCTAACAGAGAGAAAAACACAGCATGTTCAGGTAAACCTCCATTCTTTCAGAAACCAGAAAAATGAAATATGAGGTTACACACTGTGCTAAAGTGAAAAATGAAAGTTAAAATAGAAACCAGCAACTCCATGAAGTACAAGTGAATATACAATAAATGATTACAAGCATGGAACCTAATCATGCCACTTCAGAGCTGATTCAAAAGAGCATCGCTAGTCTGATATCAAACTGGACTGAAAGCATCATTTTAATGGAAATGAGTTCTGAGAATTTGGCAGGAATTTCAAAACGTCTCTATATGTTGCAAAGAACTAGAAAATGGAAATATGGCAGAATTCATACTCTGCCTTTTCAGAATACCTCAGAGTTTGTTCACTAACATAAGTAGAGCAGAACCAGTCACAGAAATAGTAACATCAGCAAGGCTCTTTAGAGATACATTGCCTTCCTGTTTTCCAAAATAATACTAATTTTTCAAATTTGCATAATAATTAATGAAATGAAGGTACTGAAAATACTTACTTTTTCCCTTCTTGTGCTTGACGTTGCACTTCCTGGAGCCCGTCTACAGCCTGGTGGAAATCAAACACTGCAATGGAAAATATAATGGACAGAGTGGAAGACCAAAGGAGAAAAATGTCCTTTAAATCACAGACGTCCATAATTTCAAGACAAAGTGCCTTTATTGTCACTGACAGTCCACAGGCCTCCTTGTGTGAAAACAGAATGCGTATTACTTGGAGCATTGTGAAAACATGCAAAATACCACTCTTTAGTGGATTCAAATTCTATTATTATGCTTCAGATAGATGAGACATAAAGAAGCCATATTAGGTCAAACACATGACTATTTTGTGGAGTAATAACGTAATTTAGCACCATGAGCTAAGCAATCATTTGTGAGATTTTCTCCCTTCAATCATCACTTACCTAAATGTGCTCTATCTGATATAATCAGTCTTTTCTCCCAATCTTTCAAACCTGTCAGAAGATAGAAAAGTAGGATTTCAGCTGTACTAATTGATCAAAATTTGTTTTTAAATTTTATTATGTCTTCTAGTTTATATAGCTTCTTATTAAGAAGACTGCTGACAAAATGGATAAACCATACATAAATATCAAATATCAGCAATGTTTTATTAACATTATTCTATACTTCTTCAGCTTTCTCGTTTTGGTATGGACAAAGATACTCACTACTTAATGCCAGAACACTGTGGCTTACATGAGAGTCTTTTCTGGAAAGATTCTTGTCTAACTCGCTATACAATAAATCAGTTAAACTCCATTTGTGCCTCAGAAAATAGAGAATTTATATATCTAATATCATCAAACAATATGTGAGGAACCTCTGAAGGTCATCTGATCCAAAGCCTTGCTCAAAGCAGAATCAACTGGGTTCATACTCTGGCATAGAAACGAGGACACAGAAACTCTGGGTTAAAAGGATCTTTGCCACACTCTTTAGGACTTACGTTGTATCTAATATGGTATCAAATGCCACAGAACTCCATAAAACCCCATGAGAAGATAGCTTTTGAAAATCTCTCTGAAGTCTACAACACGATTCAACATTTTAAATAATGTTTTCCTTGGTATTTAAAATCCAGAATGTTATTGCACTGAATATTTATGGCAGCCACAAAGGTTTAAGAAACCCCTCAACCTGGCTGCTGATTTAAAGAAAGATTAAAAATTACAAACCTTTCTTTTCATTCTTTTCAGCTTCTTCAAACAGGCCTGGTAAATGTATAACCACTCCATTACCTTTGGGAACATAAATGATTTATTTTAAAGCAAGAAATAAAATATTCATTCTCAGGATGTAATGCGTGTAAACCCCTGCTGTCTGAAATGGCTTTTAAAAAGTATGGCTAGGTTTCTCACATTTCTCACAAAGGATAAATACTCATTTTGGTGAAGCGCCTACAAACCTGCTAAAATCAGGAAAAACAAAGCTTGCTTGTTTCAGATGTGAATGCAGGGAATGCTCCAAAGCCAGCTGAGGCAAGCAGATTCTTGCCTTTGTTTGAGGTGGACTTTGCACCACTTCAGCCTCAACTGTTCACTGGTAAATGCTCAAAGAAGTCCATGGCCTTACAGCACTGACAGTCCTATGTGACAATACTTAAACTTTCTCCAATATTCACGCAATTGTTTAAAATTCAGCTCAGACTAGTGCAATCTTCTCTCTTTGTAGCTTTTGAGCTACAATACAGAATTCAGAAGCAATATGGAGCATTACTGACGAGACGTGGAGGATTAGTGCTGTAGTGATCTGGAAACAGCTGCTGTTTTTTCTTGGGAGCATCAAAAATACATTCAAGAGCCTATCTCAGCCTAAATTTAGGATAACTTAAGTTATAGCTTTCACTAACTGCCAAGGGAGTAAACTGGAAAGGAAGACAATACACCATACTCAGCAGAGAGAGAAAAAAAGTTTAATATATTTCTATCATCCATTCAGAAATTATCAAACAGTACTGAAACCCCATGACCCACTGACACTCAATGTCATTTCTTGTACATTCTGCATATGTTTTTTCTCTCAGAAAGGAACGTAATTTTTGACAATAAGAGGCTTAAATTTGCCAGCGACTTAACTTTGAGTTTGAAGTCCAGTAAGCAATGCAAACTTTTTTATGATAATATCCGTATCCAATATCTTTACAGAAAAATATAACACCACCATAAACAGTCATGTGAACAAAGAGGAGACTGTATTATAATCTTCCAAGCACAGCCTTGTGGCTTATTTCCAGAAAGCTGGCAAAGAGATACCAGAGATAAATTATATTATTCATTTAGCCTAAGTGCTGGGGTTTGTGTCCTCAAAAAATAGCATGTATACTTCTGAAAGTATAAAAGGATTGTGCAAGTAGAGGGTGGGATCCAAGCTTGTACCATAAAGAGTAAGAAAGAGCAACACGATAGAGGGGCTTCTTATAGTTTTCTAATAGCAGAAACTAAACTGACACTGAAAGTAGAGTAACTCTTCATGTCAAAGCAGCTCCGAAAGAAAAGTCAAACAGCTGAAGCTAAATCAAATCTGTCAGCCACTTATATGTTTTCCTTTGCTAGTATAAAATATGGTTGCAGCTACCCACCGCGCAATGTTATTTTATTTAGTAAGTTTCAATATTGACTTACCAATAAAAGAAATTGCCTTTGGATTAATGATGCCACTAGGAAATAGGTGAAAATCATACTCTTTCCCATCAACAACCACAGTATGGCCTGCGTTATTCCCACCCTGCAACAGAAACAAATACCTTAAGATTAATGGTTTTCTACCACCACTCTGAACTCTCAGCAGATGATTTGACAAAATCACCTTTTTTTATTTATACATTCATATCTTAGTTCCCTGCTTTCTCCATCTTACAGTTTCTTGAGATGCTGTAGCATTGTAAAAAGGGCTCAGAAAGGACAACTAGAGGGCTGAAGGGCAGCAGGACTGTGTAGTATTATGAATCAGGACAATACCACGGAGTCAAGGCAGGACTGGGGCAGAGCAAGAATAAATGTGGGAGTGGTGGAAGAAACTAGAAGAGAGCTAAAGCTTCTGGGAGCATAACTGTATTGAACTACTACCCATGGAGTCCTGTCTCCAACATGCCTCCACAAGCCCATCCTTTTCAGGCACCTTCTGTACATGGTCATTTCTCTGAGTTTAAGCCTTCAACACCAAGTAGCTCCTTCTGAGTGGCAGCTCTTCCTGCTTGTCCACCCACAAACAGGTACTGCTTCTCTAAGTTTTCCAGCTCTATATAAAGTTGGGAGCGGGTGTAGTCTTTGTGGGTTTGTAGATTCTCCCCATCAAGGGATGATCTACTTTTCAGAGTCACCTACAATTCACACTTTATGCAAGTACCTACTGGACCTGAAAACAGGAGCTGGTATTTTCCTCAAGAAACTGATGTTTTTGTGAATGGCTTTAAAAGAGAGACAACACACGAACTTGGGAAGAGGTGAGTAGAACAAGGTCATGAGCTGATCTGAACAGAAACAGTAACAAGTTTAAAGATTCAAGGTTGTTTTCTCAACATGCTTAATTTCTGTTGCTTTTCTGTCATCATGTAACTTTTTCTCCTGATAGGGTTGGGAAGCCTGACCACTTCTCTGCTCTGGTGCTACAGACCTTCATTTTCCAAACAATTACAAGTCTTTGTGGATTTGATATGAGGTCTGAATGATGTAGAAGTGTCTGGAATGAGGGTATCTGCTGAAAGGAGAATTGAGACTGTCACTGGTAATTTGCAAATAATGAAGAGTGTTGGCTGAATGTGTGCAATTATATGAAAACTCTGAGAAAGGTCAGTAATTGATAAAAATTAATAAATAAATATGTGTTCTTCCAGAGGTTCATTGACTCATTTGCCCATTTCTTTGCATGTGACATACAGGAAAATGGCAACTGACAATTCTTTTCAAAATGTGGATATATGCTGAAACACAACATTAAGAAAATAATACTATGGGTTATAAAAATAAAAATCAAACAAATTTTAAGGAGAGGGATGCAGGAAAACACTAGAAATATGCCTTTAAATATGACCAAAGTAATTCCCATGTGCTGGAAGATGCGAGCTCAACAATGACATTTAAATAGATAACCTGCAACGGATGAGCTGAGTACAAGCTGTAACAGAAAAACTGGTGCATGCACAAATTTCACTTGATTTAGCAAACTGCTGAGTAGCTCATCCTTGGGCTGGAAAGGACTTCTGAGTGTCCTGCTAATGCAGGGTTATAACTTGTCTGGAGAATCCCAAAGCAAACAGACCCATCCTAGGTATTTAGCTTTCCTCCCAGATGTGAAAAGCCAGTTGTAGAAACCTGGATCTAGTTAAAGATACTGAACTAGCTAGCAGGCTAATAAATCAGCAGACAAATACTTAATGTGATATTTAAGAGATCTGGAACTGGATGGATTGTGCTTTTTGAAACACTAGTTTATTTTATTATAGAGGTACCAAGTTTGAGAAAGAGGCTTGTGATGTCTTCTGAGACAATCAGGTATGTTATCACTTATACTACAGTCAAATTCTGCGTTTCTAAATCAACATGAGTAGAAACAAATGAAATCAGGCTTGAGGAACTCAATCTGAAATAACAGCACTCGTAAATTATAGTCAGAAGTGTTTCCTTGTATCCTAAAATTTTAGAAGGTGGTATATACCAGTATGAGAATGTTTATGAATGACAGCTTATGCTGTTGGAAAATAACAACATTCACTTCCAAAATCAGGGAATTCCCATTAAACTAATCTGGTGTGGGAACTTCAGTTCCCAGGAAGAAACCATTATGGAAGCTGCCTGAGCTCCAAAAGGCTGAGACACAACTGCGATGACAGCTGTGTCTTAAACATTAGCAACCACTTGAACCTGAAACCTTCCTTACTGCTTCTGCAGTGATTCCAGTATGTTCAGTAGGCACTTGTGTCCCTTCTGTTAAGCCACTTTAATCTCTAGTGACTCTACTAAAAGTGTTCAAAACGCAGGAAACCTCCCAGATCCACGTGATTTAGGCTATCAGCTACAGCAAACTGCAGCAATGAAGTGGGACTTGAGAACTAGAAAACACTAAGTGTGCCAAAGACAACAGGATAGATATCCTACTACATAAATAACAAGTCTAATAAAGAAGACCTAAATATCACTTAGGAAGCACATCTCCAGAGAGCACACAAAAATCCTTTAAGGCAGCTACACTGAGGTTTCAGAGGAGATAAATCTTTGTTTCTGACAGTATTTGGTAGGTGCTAAAGTGCTTCATATTTAAATCAGGCACCTAAGGGAAAAAAAAACAAAACAGAAACCCAGGCTTCACTGAAGTCATTCAAAGTTGCACTGGGTTTGCATGGCAAACTTTTGGTAGCAGGGGAGCTACAGGGGGTGCTGCTACAAGCTTTCCCCATGTCCAAAAGGGCTGGCCCCATCAACAACAGTGGTTTGCCTCTGGGATAACAGAGTTAAGAGGGGGCAGAGATTCCCCTGCACCGTGTGCTGCAGACACCTGCAGCCCATGGAGGTTCATAGATACCCACCCGCAGCTCAGGGAAGACCCCACACCATAGCAGATAGATGCCCAGAAGAGGCTGTGACCCCATGGGAAGCCTGCTTTGGAGCAATCTCCTGGCAAGACCTGTGGCCCCATGGAGAGAGGAGCCCACACTGGAGTAGGTTTGCTGCAGGACTTGCAATACCACAGAGTTCCACACTGCAGAAGTCTGTTCCTGAAAGACTGCATCCCATGGAAGTGACCCACACTGAAACAATCTGTTCCTGAAGGACTGTGCTCACAGAAGGGATCTACATGGGAGCAGTCTGTTCCTGAAGGATGCACCATGGAAGGGACCTACACTGGAGCTGTCTGTTCCTGAAGGACTGCACCCATGGAAGGGACCCACACTGGAGCCATCTGCAAAGCACTCATGTTGGAGAAGTTCATGAGGACAGCCTCCCATGGGAGGGACCCTATGCAGGAGCAGGGGAAAGAAGGTGAGGAGTCCTCCTCTTGAGGAGAGGAGCAGCTGAGGCATGTGATGAACTGATCACAACTCCCATTCCCTGTCCCCCTGCACTGATGCAAGGTAAGAAGGTAGAGAATTTTGAGAGTAAAGTTGAGAGCAGGAAGAAGAGAGGAGGCGAGTGATGTTTTTAAGACTTCGGTTTATTTCTCATTATCCTACTCTGATATGATTGGAAATAAATTAAACTGATTTCTCCAAGTCAAGTCTGTTTTCCCCATGACAGTAATTGTCAAATTAAGTCTCCCTGTCCTGATTTTGACCCACAAGCCTTTCATTATATTCTCTCTCTGTCCAACTGAGGAGGGGAGTGACAGAGCAGCTTTGGCAGGCACTTGGTGACCAGCCAGGGTTAACCCACCACAATAGCCTGCAGTGGAAAATTAGTGTTCAGCCTTTTGAAAGTACCTACATTGCTTAATAAATCAGTTTTTATTAACTTTGAAAGTGCTAGAAGTTGAGGCCCTATTAACAGCATTAATATGTATCATTCCAATGTATTTTGCCGCAGGAACACTCTACTACCTTGTGGTGCTGAAAGCTATGCCTTCTTTTTATTAAAACCCAGCAGATCACCAGCAATGCAGTTTAAATTCAACAACCTAAAATGCCTGTCATGTCAGGTTCAAAACAACTGCAATATGTTGTTTTCAAAGAGTTAAACAACAGAAAACATAGTAGACATTACTTGCAGAGCATAGTATCCAATATGGTAAGCTTCATGTTTTTGTTTTCAATTAAAGAATATTTAAGTTGGACTCAGATAAAAACTGGATTTTTCTGGAATATTTTAATCTATATTTTCAGACTTATGATAGTGTAAAGTTACATATGGTCCCAGTTCCAGAAGGAGCAAAAGGAACTTAACACCCTGATAGGTTTTTTTTTGTTCAGTACATTAATTTAAAAAGAAAATGTATTTCTGAGCTTTTTACATGCTGATCTACTCGTGAAGTTGATTCTTGTACTGAAGTATTCCATAGTATGTGAACAAAAAAACTCTGTCAAGATACTAAACTGAGAAGCTATTGCATCTTACCAGTGTTAACAATTGCATGCTGATAAAAATTCTATCTTTCAGAGGATTAATAATGATTATGAATGGGTTGGCAGAGGAGAACACACAGTCTTCATCTTTTTGTTGAACTTATAAACCAGGAGAAACAAATGCATTTTCCAAAGAGCTCTGCCATTTAAAGGCTGGTCTTTTGTTCTGTATTATTTAAAAAGAAAAAAAATCATTCTCTGCAATAGAAACATCCCAAGGTAGACACAGAATCTGTATTCAGAGCAGCAGTGATGCTGTTAAGCATCTGCAACAAGAACACTTTTCCCCAGCTGGCCTCAAGATACCTGTTTGAATGGGAATGAAATGTGCTCTGATGCTCAGGTATGTTTCTGCCTGCTCCTGCCAGCCAGGTAACATTCAGGAGACTACATTCTGCATGTGTCAAGAGAAGTGTTTCCAGGTGCTCCACTGGTTAGCACACCCTTAATTTCCTCAGTGCCCCCCAGAAAGCCCAAATATAACTGAATTAACTTGACTGATAAAAGAAATCATCAGAGCACATGCCTTAAAACCTGATGACAGTTGCAAATTATAACTAGTGGATGAACACAAAACAGGTGTGTTTCTGATGAGTGGTCAATTCACACCCTCTTCCACTTAGCAATGTTAATCAATGAAACTGAGAGAAAACAGAAATTAATTTCTTGAAGATACGAAGCCAGCACAGCAATCATTTGAGCAGTGTACCAGAAATACAGAGCAGCCTGAGCTCCTTAGCCAGTTGGTGTATGCAGTGAATGTAAACCTGTCAACCGGGTTTAGAATAAATTAATTAGAAACAAAAAGATGGGCTGAAATCTGGATTTGAGGTATCTATGCTAGGAAGCACTTAGAGGCGTCTCAACACAGTTTCAGTGCTCACCAATATGCCTAAGGCAAGCCTTGCATGTATAAATGGGAATATCAAGTAGGAGTAGAGAGATTGTATTACCTCTCCTTTTGGCAGTGGTGCAACTGCTACTAGAATACTGTGTCCTTGGTACTCAGACAAGATTACAAGATGATCCCCCTCTGGCATTATAATCTATGAATTTATAATCTCTGAACTGGAATACCAGATACAAACTAGAAGTTTGGGAAGTCTGCATGTGAAAACCAATACTATGAGTCAAACAAATGCTTTATTCCAGCAGTGTTGAAGGCCAGGTTGGACAGAGCCTGGGGCAACATGGTCTAGATGAGACATCCCTGCCTGGGGGGTTCAAACTAGATGAATTTAAGGTCCTTTCCAACCCTAACCGTTCTATGATTCTCACTTCTGCCTATTTCTCTTCATTGTAAGTATCCCACCTATACTTATTCCACCCATCAATTAAGCAAAACATTTCCTGAAATTCAGCTACATCTGCAGATCAAACACCTCTCATCATATTGTGAAAGAGATTATAAAATGAGTTTCTTTATCTGGATTGAGTAATTTCCTTCCATTTGCAGCATTTCATGTGATTCTGAATAAACAAGAAGAAGCATTGTTGTTCTTTCTCTTTACAATTTAATTAACAGAGGCTATTTCTGTCTAACATTAGCAACTGAGTGGAACTAACGAGTAAATGTAGCTAATCAGTGTTACCAGCATAACTGGCATTGACATGACCTTTATAATAATACAAATCCATTGTCTTTCTTGGTGTTTCTCTTGATTTGCACTATTGCAAATGAGCACAGAACATCACTGGTTTAAAAATAAATAAATAAAATCCAACACACAGATTAAAAGGGGAAGTTTAGATTGGATATGAGGAAGAAATTCTTTACTGTGAGGGTGGTGAGGCATTGGAATGGGCTGCCCAAGGAAGTTGTGAATGTTCCATCGCTGGCAGTGTTCAAGGCCGGGTTGGACATAGCCTTGGGTGGCATGGTT
>JASSUY010004540.1:17073-34376 GCA_032466535.1 Forpus xanthops
GCTGATGGTGCGCAAGGCCAGGTTGGACAGAGCCCTGTGCGGCATGTCTTTGTGTGAGGTGTCCCTGCCCATGGTAGGCGGGTTGGGACTAAATGTTTTTAAGGTCCTTTACAACCCCAACTATTCTATGATTCTATGATTCTAAATTCTCCTAGGAATAAAAATGGAGACCAAGGATGTATTAGTAGAATTATTTCCAAATAAGTTCTTTCCAAAGCTTTCTGTTAACAAATTAAAGCAATATTTTGGGATCACTTATGATCCATATTTCTTTAGCTGTGTTACATGCATATAACTTCCTTCTGTCTTTTTCCCACCTTAGAATATAAGAGCTAACCCACTGGAAAAGACAAGAAACAATGCAGCAAATGGCACATTGCACCTTTTCCAGTGTGATTACTTTTAAGCCCTATTGCATGTTTAGGACTGTTTATTTAATGTTCTAAGCAGATGACAGCCATGGTTTAAAAAAAAGAAAAAAATTTGTTTGGGAACAAATTCTGATCCTTGACTGAAAGATAACATAGTGAACACTATGGAAAGTGTATCGGGCAGTGCACACTCAAAAGGATACTCACCAGCCTGTTCTGAAGATTGCAAACTAACTTCTGAATATCCTTTTGAACGGAGATCTTATTTGGGAGATGGCACAGAAAGAACTTCAGCACATATACACTGTTATGGCCTCCCTGTGCTGATCCTATGTAATCCCCCAGCCTATTTATTTATACAAGCAGCTCCCCCAGTTGGTAGCTGAAAAGGAAGTGATTTGCACACATGCCCCTGGAAGATGAGGACCCCTGCTCATTTAATCTTTTGATCATCCATAATTTTGTTAATTCAAAAGTCCCTAAAGTTGAAGTCTTTTTAAGCGTAATGAACATTAAAAAAGGAGTTGATTCAACCCATTTCTTCAATTCTCTGGCTTAGCCCAAACAACAAAACTATAGCCTCCACAGCAGCTGAATTTCCAGTTCACCTCGTTGTAGCAGTCTAAATAGAAAGGCTTAAATGAATGTAGTCTTTGCGGGTTAGGCAGTCCTGGAAAACAGGCGCACTTCTGGTTGTTGTTTGGGGCTTCAAGGGAAACCTAGTCTGGGAAGAATATGCTAATTTTCAAAGAGCACTTTAAAAGGAATTACAGCCATCTCTGCATGGAAGTCATCAGGTCAGTCTCCAGGCCAGAGCAAGTCAGAGTAGCTTCAATGACTTCAGCGGTGCTATGTACAAGGTGATACAAGTCTTGCATTGAGGAGTTACAACAGACTAACTTGTTTGTTTCTTCAGAAGGGGGCTAAAAAAACTACATTGCTTTCTCTTACAGCATGACTCAGATTTGGTGTCTTGTTGCACTCACTTTGTAGAACTGATTTACTTACTGCAAGTTATATTTCTAATGACTTGCTAACCATTGGACCTCCACCCTTCTCCCCTCAGTACAGAATGTTCTGGACTTGCTTCACAACATTAATACAACTCCCTTTGCCAAATAAGATATAAGCAGCACTTAAATGATTGTACTAATTTCAAAATTGTATTCTTTTTTACAATGAGCCATTTTCTGGATATCAGACATCAGATGGAGAAATGCAGAGACATAAACCAGTTTCCAGATATCAGACATCAGCTGGAGAAATGTAGAGACATAAAACAGTTTATTTCAAGCCACAGATGTTTAGCTTTTGCATTGCTTATATTTCATGGACAACATGACAGGCTTGCTAGGTGCAGAGCTAAGATCAGATGCACTCTACAAGCCGTTGTAGTACAGAAGTTAGATTTTGTCAGATGAAAGAGGTCCTGCTGCTTTCAGGAACACAGTAAACCATGTAAAAATGAGTTCCACACAGTGAATTATTCCTCACAATGTAACTTTCCATGATTTATTTCTTTCCAAGATAATTCAAAAAGGTTCAAGCCTTCCTAATCTGTGGAGTTGCAAAATGTGATCTTGATCCTAACCATCATCAAGTCTTTTCACCTTCCTGCCACAGTAACTAGAAATTACACATAGAACTGCCTAGAAGTTAAAAACCCAAAACAATGAATGAAAGTTTTGTGAAAGGCACTTACAACAAGTGCAATTTTGTTTTGTTTTCTGAAAGACATTGAGAAAAATGCATGCACCTTTTTAAGAATAAGATACATCATCTGTGACCCACTTTAAAATCGTTAGATTCCCATTTCCATGAAGAAGAGCTGGGATATAGTAAGGAGACCTACCTTTCCCTGAGAGGTTTTCACTCCTTAGTCCATAAATAATCATATAACAAAGGAATGACTGCATTTCTAAATGAACATAAAAGGATAAATTCTTAGAGTAAGTCAAGTAAAGAAAAAACAAAATATAAACTCTGTATTTTTCCATAAACATTGTGAAAGGTTTTGGATTTATCTGAAAAGCATGTGCCAATTATTTAAAAGCTGATGCATCATGTCTCTCACTTCCTTTTTCAATTTATAACAAATTTTATTACTTGAAAGGAAAAAAAAAGGGGGGGTTATCACTTGGTGCTTTCAGAATTCTAAAGCAATATATGAAAGCACTACTTTCCTTTTTTAATAAAGTAAAATTAACTTGATCTGCACCTCCTCAGGGCATTAAGAATTTTATTTTTCATTACCACAAACCAATCCAACTGTTTCTCAGTTTTTAAGACCTACCTTTGTATTTTAATTTGAAAATCCAAGCACTCCTCCTATTCTTAAATCCATTAATTACACTGTTTAGCTACACTGTACATTGCCAAACAAAAAACAAAAAAACAAAAAAAAAACCACACCTTTATTCATTTTAGCCTTGATAATAACAGCACTAGCACAGTTTAGAATAAGTACCACATTTTTTGGATTATGGCTTCTAAGGTGATAACCTGAAAGAAGTAAACCCATGCTCCTGCATACTGCAGTTGACTTTCGATCATCACCTTCAAAGTTGATGACTCCTTTTACTAATCTGGTTTCTAACATCTAGAGGAACGAGGGAATAGAAAAAGACTTACAATCTGTGCCTCAACAAGAGAGCTGTCACGCATAGTGCCACAGAAATTGTTTCTGCCTTTCATATTCACGGTACAATAGCACACTTTCCAAGTAATGAATTACTTCTTGTCCGCAGGCAAAGTGAGGAACTGGTATGAATCTATGGTATGCATGTAAGACATTGAAACCTCTTTAAGAATTTAGGTCTGCAATTTACAGAACATCTCTGGTGATTTCAAGGGGATATTAAGGCATGTAGATCATTGTAAAGAGCATAAAAAGACAACACAGGTACAAGAGGAGAGAAGTCCCCCATGGCACTATGATTTCTTTAGTACAGCTTGAATAAAGCTTGAACAGAAGATGATATAAAGAGCCCCAATTTGTATGACTCTAGTGCTGGCCATATCACTCAGTGCAGTCAGCATCATGTCAAACAGGATGAAGAGTTCTTAAGGTACAGGTAGCTTTTATTTTCTGTTACTTCTTGTGATAATTCTTGTTGACACTTCATTATATAAGTACTCACAGAAATTAAAAATGCATCTTCTCATAAGATATTCAAGCCCATAAATCATTCTGAGATTTGTTTCTAGCTCTTCCACTGCTTGTATTCATGACCTCTAGTTTTCTGGGTGCATCCCCTTCTGTGGCTCTGCAGAACAACTTGCCTGACCTCACCAACACATCCTGATTTCACTATCTGCCTCCTTCTGGTCGCAAAAAGACATTGCCTACATGATAAAATGTTCAGTAATTATTTCAGTGACCATTGGTAGCCTCTACCAATGCACAGGAACAGTACAATTTTCATGAGCATGGCAAACCTCAGAGGAGCTGCTCACACCATCCTTCACTCCACTATATGGCAGTGAACAATTCATGTCAATAAATTCACTCCACCATATTTGGCAGTGAAAAATTCATGTCAAGTTTTAATTTAATTTGACAAAAAACAAGATGAAAATAAAGATTGGTTGTAAATAAAAAAAGACCTATTTGAAAAGGTAATTGCTATTTTGAGATGGAGCATCTTCTCTGGCCCTAGTCCTGCCAATCATAACAGTGCTAGCACTTACTATGGGTACAGGATTAGAAGCCAGCGCAGAAACAAAGCTGTCTTTCTCAAATCAGTAAACAGCAATCAATTTTTATGACTAGTTATTTAGCCAGTTGGGGCTGCATCAGAGTCAAGGCGGTCAAATCAGATACCTGAAGTCATGTTCCAACTCTACAAGTTTGCAGATTTTCATGTTAATCTGAGACTATTACTATGCAAATTTTACTTTTTTTTTTTTTTAATATGCTATCTTTTATATGTCTAACTGTACCTACACTTAGGTAGCCCTTTTCAAACGTCTTCTTGTTGAATATTTCAGTCTAGAATAAACCCTCAGCCTTATCCATCACTTACATTTTCTACCATCTGAATTTGCAGTCAAATAACAGGGGTATATTACAAAAAAGAACAAAATCACTTCCACTGCCCATTAAGGAAACTAGAATTAATTCCACTGATCTGCACTCAAGCATCTTTAATTAAAAGATTATAAGCATAAAAGTGGCTTTGAGTTCTTCTTCTAATGTCCTCCTCAATTATTTACTGTACTCACCTCACATCTGTGCACATTTTTCTACTAGATGAATATAAAATATAAATGTTGATGCACTTTTGAGTATTTTCAACTGCAGTACAAATGTTATTGACCCTGTACTCAACTTAGGCAAATACACATACAGTCAGACAAAGTGAGGCTATATAATGCTAAGACAGACCGAATATGCGGAATATATCTACAAAGTCATTTGAGCTTTGGAATGCTCTTTATCTACCTGATACCTGAATAACCGTAAGAAAACTTCTGTATTAGCTTCTATAATGGCTTGGTTCTCCTACTAATGGTTCCATGTGATAGAACATAGCCTGGGAGGTTTTCCCTCCATGTGCAAGTGTAAATGATGTTTACAGGACTTTACATCCTTAGTGGGTGTGAATACCTCCCTCTGTGTTGGACAGCTGAGAAAGAGCCCACCAGTCTCACCTTAAGGTTAATGGGAAGCAAGCCTCTAACTGTATTTTCTAGCTTACATCATTTACAGAAGATAAACAATAGCTAAAACTTTCCTACATATGTCTATTTACATTATTGCAATTAATGATATCCACATAGCATTTGCAATATATGCTATGCAATATAATGCCTCTGTGTACTTCTTGAGTTTCCTTTCATGATCATTTCTCCAATTTCATGCTATACAGGAACACATTTATCCATGTTACAGAATGGCCCATTTCTATCTCTAAAGCAAAATATATATATATAAATATATATATATGTTTAAACTGGTAATCATATTCACATCTTTGAAATGTTACTCCAGGACTGCAGTATGTCTGATCTATCACAAAAATCTCTGAAAACCCTTACTAAGTAAAGCCAGAGGTTTCAAGTGAACAAAGTTAATGGAGCAAAACCAGCCCACCACAATATTTATTATAAACAACCGTCTTCTGAAGATGGTAAATCGATATCTATGTGCAAACAAAAGTGTGCCGTGGAAAATGTTACAGAAAAGTGAGCCCCCTTTCATTACAGAAGGCTGGGAGTTTTTCTCCATCCCTTTTCTTCTAGTGTGGATAATTTTATTTAAAAAAAGCATGTGTGCATGCATCTGTACAGAAGCTGAAAAACAAACCATGAAGAGTCCTGGATGGTAAATTACAGAAGACTTGTTTCTAAATGAAGGGAGTAGCAATATAAGTTAATTTCTTTTCTTGGAGGAGTGGGATGAAGTTGATAGAGAAGAGGAAGGAAGAATTTGCTTGTGTTCTGAGAAACAGGAAAAAAATCCTAGAAAATAGGGCTGGCTGCAGTTTTCTTAGTTTCCGTAAGACTTGGAGCTTTAGCAAGACCTAAGGACCACATACAGTGCTCCTTTACTGAATAAAAATACCCAACATTCCACTCATATCTCAGAATCAAATAAAAAGGAGTAAAACCTACCAAATTCAAATACACAATCCCTTCCAATACAAGAGTCTTATGATGAACACCTTAACCCACCAAAGCTATAAACAGAATGCCGCTGGTTAAGAATCTCAGTGGTGAGCGTTATACTACCCTTAATTGCTCATGACACTGAAAACCCTCACATATGATAACTACCTTCAGATGTCCCAACTGCACCTTGGAGTTCAAGAAATGAGGACAAAAGCATCACTTTGGGAACATCCTGCTCCACCCCTGGCACAGTAGTTCCAGAATGAGAGAGAGAAACAGGAGAGCTAGTTCTCCTGCTACATGGACTGTCATTTCCACATTCACCACAAATAGTCTTTGTGGTAAATACACCAGTAAGATTACAAAAGAGATTGTAAGTTGTGTTATTATTTCAGTTAGACTAGCCACAGGGAGAAAACCTGCACTTTATATTGCAGTGAATAAATAATTCATTTAAAAATAAAAGCATAAATAAAAGCAGAGATTATGGAACATTCATTGCAAAGACCCTATATTATCTGAATTCATGAATTTTGCACAGACGAAGACTTTTGTCTCCCTCAGGCAATAATCAAAATTAAACTTGGATATTTCAAAGGGTGACTATTGGATTATATGCCATTTTTCCCAGTGGAATGTCAGATGAGGCTGCATTATGTTTTTTTTTTAAGTGTTTTAAAAAATAGGTAAAATTGCATTAATTGGAATGGGATTCACTGGAACATACTGATTAAGTAGGACACTGACTATTATTCTGGTTTCTAGATTGGCATCTAACCACTGAAAGTCATCATATATAATCTGAAAAGTACTGCTGGCCAGTATCTTGAGACCAAAGTAAAGAACTTCTCTGCTGTGATCAAGATTTCAATTATAATAGCAACAGGTCTAGAAGTGATTCTTGGGTCACAGTGCTTTCCCCCCAAAATAAGTTGAAAAACTCCCAGAAGTTTAGAAGGATAAAGACAAGATACAAGCAAACTAGAAACCCACCTTTAAACTTTACATAGAAATGAAATGCATATATACATACTCATCATATATTTTTTTACTTCAAACCCCTTTTTTCTAAACCAAATCCTTCCTGAAAGCTGATGTTTATTTACCACCTCTCCCATTTGGTTAGACCAGATATTGATCTAAGCTGAGCAAAACCACTTTCTCGTGATGCCCTTTGTGCATATTCATCAACCTTAAAATTGCTCTTCCTTGAAGAATCTGCAAGCAGTACATCTAGAAGAAAAACACATCTGACAAAGGATAAAAAAGAAGAGAAAATATGCTGGACAGAAGGAGGCTCTGTAGCAAGGATAGCCTTGTCTTCTGCTTGAGAGACTCCAAAAGACTCTACAGCAGCAGGAGATATTGTGCTCTTTCCTTCAAATGACTGTAAAACTACAGCTTGCTGAGAAACTGTGAAGAACAATGTGCATGCTTCTAAGAGTCTCTGTAATAATCCCTACCACGACTTTTTCAGGATAAGTCTGCAATCATTTAAAAACACCCATTATAAAAATCAAAGCTGAAGTGAGATGCCCCATTACCACCCATGAGGTAGGCTGCTCCTTTCCACCATGCAACATGACACACATTATACACATGTAGTTGGCCTATCATCCACATGTTGCTGCTGAGTTGAAAAACACCCAATGCCAACATCTTACCACACCAGTGGAAATACATTTATTTTGTTCATTTCCACATTATGCAAGCTGATAAAGTAATTTAAATAAGGAGTTCAGGACAGTGGAGTCATTTAAAAAGGTAATGACTGATTCTTCTAACACTGAAGATGAGAGAGGGAGAAAACCTGATTCAAAAAAAGAACAAAAAGCCCCAAACATTTTGCTTGCAATCACACGTATTTCAGGAGCTATGTTTCACATGCAGACATTAGTATAATCATTTTCTGCTAACCATTCACATTGATATGCTTCAATACTACATTTTTCACTGTTCAAAACTTCTTTGGGAGTTAAATCGAGTGAGAATATACAAAATACATGTGAGTCCTGTCTGTCAGTGATTAGTCAAATACTTTATTTCTCAAACACATCTCTGATCTTCTTCTCAGTTACTGAAACTTTCCTTTTTTTCTTCAAGAAACTAACTTCTGACAAAGGTAAGGGAAGTAAACCTCTCCTGTATTTCTCCTTGCCTTCAGCTAGACAAAAGCTATAGTTTACAGCCAGTGTAGTTTACAATAGCCTTAACAAAACACGGTGGTTTCTCCAGGCCCTGTTGTCTTTTGCAACCTTACACACAAAGCCGACCCAAAATGCAGGAAAGCCCCAGGTCCCTGTGTGGCTGCCACCATTCAGCCCTGCTCTCTGCACTGAGTAGGTTGTTGTGGGTCGGCACTCTGCTGTGGAGGGAATTCGGATTAGCCCCTTCCCTATCAAAAGGCAAAGAGCAGCATTTTGTTAAAAGGGGATGATTTTACTGCCTAACATCACTGGGGCAGTGTAAAGCAGCAACACACCCAAAATTAAACACTGAATTTGATAAGGAAAAAAAAAAAAAAAAGAAAAAAAACCCAAACATTTCACATCACTCTCACAAGAGATTTTCTCAGCCTGCCCCAAACCCCCTATATTCTATCATTTCATTAACAAAGCCAAGGAGCTCATGCTGCGGCATCTCATTGGAGGGCACTGGAGTTAACAATACCACTGTGAGCTCTAGTGGCCATGGCAACAGTAGCTAATTCTTCTTCCCAATCAGGGTGGCAATTCTCTCCCATGGCTTGAATCAGTTACAAAACAAAATACTCTCAAAGACCTTTCAGAGCCAATAGCCTCGCAGCTAATCTGCTAATAGGAAATAATCTGCAGCTAATACACACATTCCAGGGCAGCAGTGTGTTTTCTTAATACTTTGTTACATGGGCCTCTTTCCAAAGAAAGCATAGCAAAGAATAGAAAACAGACATTCATTAAAAATAGTATAACACTACCTGACCACTATTAATGCCTGAAACGTGCTGCAACTTGCAGCTCTTAAATGGTGATTTGGAGTGAAAGCACCAGATAGACCGAACACAATGCAATTAGATCAAAAAAAGTTACATACAGTATTAGTTAGCAGCTAGTTCATGTGAAAAATCAAGACTTGAAATGATTTCCACATTTCTTTCTTTTCATTTGGCCTTAATTAAGGGATCTGTTAATGAAAGCACTGAGTTAAGAAGCATGTACATCAGTAATACACAGTCTAGATGGATATGAGAAAACAGATATTATTAAATATACACTTATAACATACTTAACTAAGTGCATGATAGGAGTTTAGACATACATTCCCCTGCCTGGCTTAAATACATGAGTAAACAGCAAACGGGCAGTGGGTAAAAAAGGAATGCTGAAAAATGGGCAATGAATCACCAATTTTGCATCAGTCATATCAGGAATACTTCACAGCATGTCTTAGCTTGAAATTACTAAGGGTATGATGGCACTTCTGGAAGACCCAGTGTATAAGCTCTGGTCTTTTGGGGTACTAGGAGCAGGCACAAAGGCAGCGTGAGCTCTAGCCCGCTTGGGACATGCAAGTTGTCACCTTGTATGTGTAATTAAAACACATACACAGCACTACTCTTGGATTAAGGAGAGAATTACACCTCCATCCCCAGGAAGTGTAAATGCTGCTGATGGAGGTGGTTGTTAGTGGAGAGAACTCTCCCAGCTTTACAACCATCTTTGCTCGCTACATCCAACTGAAACCACCACATCTACACCACCAACACAGTCCAAGTGAAACTAAAAACCTCTCAATGGTCAGGTGTATTCACACTTTTCTTTCTTTCTTTTCCCCACCAGTGGTAAAGCTAAGGAGACCTGGTCATTTCAGGCCACCTCACAGACATCAAACAAAATTAAAAGACTGCCTGCAGAATCTGACGAAGACTGAGAAAGACAGAAGTGACTAATACATCGTTCGGTGGAGTATAACTGAACGTCTTCAACTAACAGCTATGACTACAGGGTATCTCCTGTTTGGGCTATTGAAATATTTCATTTCTAGCCCCTTCTGTTAGCTTCTGAAACTTCTATTAATCAGGGTGACATTTCAGTTTCTCTCTTGTTCCTAAGATGACTGTTCTTCATTGTAGACTGCACAATGTATCTGTAACAAATAAAAAACCTGTGTCTAATTTAATATAAAAGCAGCTTTCTCTAAAATGGAGAGAACAAGAAATACATTTTTCCATTATGATCTTGTTTTTACTTTATTGAAAACTGCTTGAGTACTGAAATGTGAAAAGGAAAGCAACTTTAGTCTAACAGGCAAACGAGTTTAGTAGCAACAACTTCAAATGTATCAGTTAGAGCTATTGCAGAACTACTCAAGTTAAAGGCCTTTAAAAATGGCAGTTCTCCCAGTACAGAAATATGAAGGATATAGTTTAAGTAACATTTGGAGCACCACTAATGGGGAAAAGTCTCCTCTACATCTGTGGTCACCTGCTTCACGGGGAATTGCTTTTGTCTCTATCTCAAGATTTGGAGTCATGCAATCCATTTCTAACGTGTGCATCATTCCCCAGGTAAATCATATGATTTATGAGAAACAGTGAAAACCAGTCAGTTATAGATATGTGTGTAATGTAGACTGTGAGCTCTTTTTGCACTTCTGGCATTTATAAGAGCTGCTTCCTGCATGAGTTCTCTTTGAAGTCAACCCAGGAGCTCCTGCTGCACACCCTAAGGCAGAAAGCTCATAGGACAGTATCTCTACACAAGACAGCTTGTTTCCCTGAAATATCAGTGAATATTTTCTGTGCACATCTGTAAGTTCTGGCTGAAACAGGCTGAAATGCTGACAAGTTGCTGGGTAAGAGCAGGAGGAGCAGAAATGATTGTACATTTGCAAACACCCTTCTCCATAAATGCAAGAACAGGACTGCATGAAGCCATACTACAATGTTTAAATCCCACTGTAGAATGATAAATCAGATTTTCCTTGACCTTGCTCAGAACAAGTGGTTTTGCTGCTGGTCTCTAGTTTATATGTCAGCATTTTGTGTTTGGTGACAGCTGTTTTACACAAACTAACAAACTGCACAATTTACCTTTTTTTTTGTTTGCTTATCTTATCCTGGTGCTGAGCTTCATCCCATCCTCTTTTAGAACAGCCTGACTCATTTTGAGCACACTCAGCAGAGAGAATGGGATTTCAATAGTGGTCGGCACTAACCTACTTCTGCTCTCTAGCCATTGGCACAGTTAAATAAATGCTCCTCGATTTTGATAGAGAAAAAGAAACAGGTCATTGCTGAGGGCTCTTGAAATTCCACCAGGATCTCTAAACAGGACAAACGGGTTGCAGTCTCACTGCTGTTTATTCCTGACAAACACAGATCATGCAATATCTGTTCATCTTGATATATATTTGAACAAGTTGCTGGAAAGGAAATTGTGCAAATAGGCACAAAGGAGAAAATATTGCCTTTTTATCGCATTCTAATTTTCCCCCAGTTTTGGTTTGGTCCGGTAATGTGCTTGACTCCATATTTCAGTTCCTCTATTCTCAATGCCGCAGTGTGAAACAAAAAAACCTGCCCGAGTCACTGTCTTGTAAGTCTTTACTTGGTGGGAGTCTTGAATATTGCCCCTTTCTTAAGAAGAAAGGAGAGAGGCAGAATGAGAGATAGAAAATAAAAGCCAAAACCTTTAAAGTGAAATGATTTTCATCACTGAAGAGTGCTTTCATTGCTCTTTTAATCAGTTTTTCTAATTTGTGTTGTCATGACAACATGATGCAACACTTCACTGCCATGACAATCTGACAACTTTCAAAAACAGTAAGCGCTGTTTTTACTGTGTTTTTCAATCGCTCCCAAGGAAACAAGCTGTTATTTACTTCTGTGACGAAATTCATACGATGCCATAATGGATTGAATGTCAAGAAAAATTAAAGCATAGAATAGGGGAAACAGGGATGGAAAATGTGCTTTTGTGTACATAATTACTTCATAAAAAGTACTTTTTTTTTTTCCACTCTCTTATTCTGATTCACCGCCATGATTCTACTCACTTCTACCTATGAATTTACTTTGACTCCTCAACCTGACCAGAACCAGTCCTTGATTATTCACAAGATCATAGTTGAGACAAAAATGGCCTGTTTTCCTAGAAGCATTCTTACTAGGTGTTTTTTTCCTCAGCTGTGTACATTTGGGCGCTACACAAAAACCTGAAAGAAATTAAATCTCTGTATGACCATGAGTTAATTCCATTGGAGGAACGCATTTGCAAATCCAAACAACTTTTGTGAGACTTGGGTCTAAATTCTATAGGGACAACAAATCCACTAGCTAAGTCACTTCTAGACAGAGCCACAAACTGTTTCCAGACACTGAAGCTTGGTTATCTATATTATTCAGCTGTGGGAAAAAATCTCTGGGATGATACCTATTCTTTATGATAAAAATAATTCTCAGGAGCTAGCATGGACCAAGGACCACCCTCAGAAAGGCAGTATGGATGCCGCTACCTTGGTATGGAAGCTGGGGCAGTTCAATGCTACTAACAGGCAACAGCTGGCCTCAAAAGCATGAGATGATCCTTAGGACCATTTTTCATACTGGGACAGACATAGTCATTGTTTTCCTAGCAGCCTTTTTTTTGAGGAATATGAAAAAGTTCATAGCACTTTACACAAAAGTGCATTATATTAAAAGCTCACTTACAAAGGGGTTGGAATATTGGAGGCTCTGCCAAAGCACAGCAATGAATTTATATAGCACTCATTGCGAGACCCAATTTAACTATGAAAACCTGCTATCACAGCCCAGGTCAACAGCTCAATTCAGCCTCAGTGGGGTCTCCCCACACTTGCCTGCTGCTGAGCCCCTCTACCCTCTGCAGAAGCACCTGAGCCTGGACACAGCCAGAGGGGCAGGGGGGAATCAGGGAGACTTTCAGCCTGATACAACATCGTGACATTTTGATATCAGTGATTGCTTTCTTAAACAAAAGACAGTGCTGGAGCAAAGGAGCAGTAGTCCTTTTAGGACACTACAGTTGAGAAATTGGCATATGTGTACAAACACAACTCTGTGATAAAATGTTAAACACATAAAATTGTGCCCGTGTATATAATTGACATACATATTTTTGGCAGCAGAGGTACATCTGTTCTGCAGCATCAATGTCTAATAACAGAAAATGATTCATTCTGTAGGTGGAAAAAAAGCACATTCACAAGATTGATTGATATTTTACCTCATCTGAAAGATTTAATGCACTTTTCCTACTTTATTTAGTAGTTTAGTGGCTATTATTTACCCATGGTAGGCTCAAATAAAGGCAAGTTAAATCAGAGGTTTCAGTGCTTCACCTTGTTTTCCATGAGAGTTCAAGACATACTTTTCAACCTGTCTACAAGACAGTTCTCTAGGACAAACAAAGCACAGAGGACATAAAAATTAGTCCCATCCTAGAAGATGTCATCCAACTCCTGCTCTTCTATAAGGGAATCTTTCCACTGACTTCAATATAACGTAATCCAGAGAATAAGTGAATTATACATAAGCTCTTCATTAACAAAAAGCAAATCAAAACAACCAAACAAAACAAGACCCACCCCCTCCTCCAAAATCTCACACAGTTCTCATTCCACATGTTTGTATGTCTCTATTTATTATGATGTCCTGTTGACAGGAACAGATATAGCCTTTGTTTCCACTGGTACCTCATTAGCAAAACAAGGTTGCCAAAACCCAAAATGGTTCGAGATGTTGTTTCACAAAAGTTGCCTATAAACTGACTTCTGTTTATCAATCAAAATGTGCTTGCACATTCTGTCTTATAGGCCTGTGGTCAGGATTATCTTTCTTTTGTTCTCCAAAGAAGTGACACTTAATCAAAAGCATGACACTTTCTGCTCTATACACTCCAAAACCCATAGTATGCTACAAGTTGTTCCAAATCACAAGCCAAGGTATTGCCAGGAGAGAGAGGAGACAGAATTCATTGCAGAGCAGGAAGGGAAAGCGGGGATTTAGGAAAATCATCAGGTTTCTGCATGGCATAACAGTGATTCAACTCAGAAACCTATATGCTGGGAACTTGCATTTTGACCCTGACATGCAGAAAGTGGAGACACTCATAGGCACCATCCAGATGGTAATTTGAACCAGTTGGCCGAAGTATGGGTGATGAATCTTCATTTAACATGACCTAGGAAACAAGGAGTGGGCAGGACAATTTGTGTAATGACACTTTATTAGTTGCAGATATATTATGACCCGGGTATGGTTTTGGACATTTGAATATCAATATGCAGCTTTCTGTAATGTGTGTTTCCAAGCTCAGACAGCTTCAGTGGTGCATACTGACTTCTCTTCCTTATTAAATGTCTTTAACCACTTAGATGGAGATTTATTTTTTTTTTTTTTAATTCAGCTCTCAAGAAATGATCTCTAATAGAGAAACTTGAGTGGTGATGCACAATGAATTGGGACACTCATGTGATTTTAACCTCAGCTGTGTGATGGATCTGTTTCCTGTTGACGGCATAATAGGGCGTTGCACAATGTACCAGAGAAATCTGTGGGCAGTGTGACGATGATGTAGAAAAAGCTGCAGTGGAACATGGATCAAGTACAGGAAAATTTGTACTGTCTGAAAAGGGGTGCTCCAAAAGAATGTGGGCAAGTGATTCACTGGTGAGGAGAGAAGAGGCAGTATTAGCCACCTCTCCCGCTCCTGTCCTTTAAGAGCCTGTGGGTTTGGAAAATAAGTTACCCACCCTTCTGTCCTTAGACTCATTCTTATTTAGTTCATTTTGCAAAAAATATTTACATTAAAATGAAGTAAACACAGATCTCAGGGAAATGTCATAAAATAATCTTTAAGTTCACAAACTTTATCATTACTCAGATGAATTGTATGAATATGCTTTGATGCCATTTAAATGTGCAAATATAGAATTTTTTTTTTTTGATGTTTCTCTAACATAGTTCCTCCCAAAATGTGCCGAATTTTTGTCTGTGTTTTACTTCAAAAATGTGCAAAGGACAAGGGGCAGTGTTCAAGGCCAGGCTGGACAAAGCTTTGGATAGCATGGTTTAGCGTGAGGTGTCCTTGCCTGCAGCAGGGGGGTTGGAACTAGATGATCTTTAGGTCCTTTCCAACCCTAACTATTCTATAATTCTATGATTCTACAATTCATGAAAGAACAGGAATAGCAAGAATGGCAACAGAACAAAACAAGCACCAGCTTCCCCATAGTTTTGATGAAAAAGCAGACCTGATAAAAACAATCTTTTTTTCTTGTAACACTGCTATTGTATTTGATAACTTTAAATGGGCCCCTTAATATCACAGTGACGCAGTACTTGTAAACCTGAAATGATGATGAATGTCACTTTCACAGCTGTAAAAATATGTAAAAATATCCATAGTTAATATTTGTACTCTGAAAGTTAAAACATTTTTGCATGTGTGTGTAGAACATTGTTAAATATCAGCATAAAAAAATTAGTGATACACCATATTAAAGTTTCCTAATAAATTTTAGTAGGTACATATGTACAACTCACCCAATGTTTCTCTCTATTGGGTATTAAAACTATGATGACGCTTTTGTAAGGGGTTTGCCATGATGAACTTACAGATGTTTTTTCCTTTGGTTTTATGCTGTATTTTTTTGAGACTCCATTTGCATAAATATAGTTTGAGAAGGAAGCTTAGAAAGGAGGTACAGTATTAGCACTAACATACCAGTAGGGTATCTGTTTTCCTTGGTTTTAGAGCAAAAAGTTTGAAGCAGCTAGAACCTGTAGCATACCAAACATATATGACAGCATATACTGAGACTGACAGTTTTCTAAGGCAGTATTGCATAGACTGTAAACACTTGGGAGTGTAAATTCTTTTTTCTAACATGCAACTCATAGCCAAAAAAAGGAAAATGCGCTTAAAGGGAATTATGGTAATATAAATAAATAAATAAATATTCATCATCATCATCTTTAATATTCCAGCAGTTTCCTATATAATTTGTTGAAGAGGTAAAGACCGACTGCTGCTTGACCTGTTTAAGGATTTCCTTCCTTTTAAACTTTAAGTCACTTAAAGAAATTATTTTATAAATCTTCTGTGTCAAGTGCAATGAAGTTCAGTGGTAAATATCAGCATGTTTTTTTATCATTTGGATTTGCAGCAGAAGCAAGTATGCAGGATGCATAACATATACCCATACACACACATAAAATCTGGCTGAAGTCGCTTGAATAATTTCCTTCTGCTACCCCAAAACATGAGTGCCAAGCTTTATCACTACTGGGATTTAAGAGCAATCACCACCTTCCATCAAAAACTTTGCAAGTTGCAGATGTGTGTTTTCAGTTATTTCCACGTCCATGAAGCAATGTACTAAAGTCCTTAAACCTTGGAGAACAATTTCTAACTAGCCAGGATGGACAAAACCCCTAGGTACTGTATCCTGAATGCAGTAATCGTCATTTTAGCAGACTGGATGGTATCATGCAGTATAACACTTCTTTGCTGTGTGAATAAAAAGACTTATCACAGCATATTCAAAGTCATTTTTACTGGAGCAGTGTTTCACTGGTCATTGACAATAGACTGGATGAAGATCTTGGTATGGACTTAGATCTGTAATGAAGTTTTAGCTCCTAACAGTGCCTCAAAAAGCTGCCTGCCTTGCACCTAAGAACAGTCCATAAACCAAAATCTAGCACCTTACCTGGATGCCCCTGAGCTGTTTTGAAAACCTAGCTTTGATCCCAGCCTAACTCTACTCTGACTTACAGAGAAAGAAACTATACCATGAAAAGACATACATGCAAACAAACCCTGTCTCCCGTCTGCACAACTACCTCCTCTTGTGCTTGTCTCAACAGCAGCCATTTGCTGTTCCCTTTGCAAATTTCCACCTCATTTAAGACAGATCTAGAACTAAACAAAATTGAACACAGAATGGAAATAAGATTTTATCTGAAAAGGAAAAGGGGGGGAGGAGCCTTTGCAGCCATTTGTTTTCAACCGCGCAGTTTTTCATCCAACTCCAATTCTAGTACTTCAGCGCTATTCATATACTGACAGTCCTGCAGGAAAGGCAAGGAATGGCCGAGCTGCCTACCTACCTGCATATCTACAAATTACAGCATTGCATTCATAGCTTGTCAGCCCTGTTTTCCTAAAGCACAATCATAGAATCATAGAATAGTTAGGGTTGGAAAGGACCTTAAGATCGTCTAGTTCCAACCCACCTGCCATGGGCAGGGACACCTCACACTAAACCATGACATCCTAGGCTATGTCCAACATGGCCTTAAACACCATCAGT
>JASSUY010004540.1:34476-71041 GCA_032466535.1 Forpus xanthops
AACTTCACCTGACTGCCATGATTTTTTAAAGATGATGGACAGTGGCTTAGTAACTTCAATTGCCAGCTCCTTCAGGACCCACGGATGGATTTCATCAGGTTCCATGAACTTCTGTATGTTCAGGTTCTTCAGATGGTCTCAAACCAGATTATTTCCTACAGTGGGCCCAGGGTCTTCGTTCTCACAGTCCCTGCATCTGCCTTCCAAGACTTGGGTAGTGTGGTCAAAGCATTTGCAAGTGAAGACTGAGGCAAAGAAGTCGTTAAGAACCTCAGCCTTCTCCAAATCCAGGGTAGCCAGTTCTCCTGGTAGCTTCTGGAGGGGGGCCACATTGTCTCTAGTCTGTCTTTTATTTGCAGTGTACCTATAGAATCCCTTTCTGTTATCCTTAACATCCCTAGACAAGTTTAATTCTAACTGAGCCTTAGCTTTCCTAACCTGGTCCCTAGCTTCCCGGACAACATCCCTATATTCTTCCTAGACTGTCCTTGCTTCCACCTCCTATAAGCCTCTTTTTTCCTTCAAATTTTCCTCAGCAGCTCCTTATCCATCCAAGGAGGTCTCCTGACCCTCCTGCTGCACTTCCTTCTAGTAGGGATGTTTCTCTCCTGAGCTTGCAGCAGGTGATTCTTGAATATCAACCAACAGTCTTGGGCCCCCCTGCCCTCTAGGGCTATATCCCATGGAATCTTACTGAGCAGGTTCCTGAAGAGGTCAAAGTCAGCTGTTGCTGAACCCATGACACCAGGGCAGTGAGCTTGCTGCATGCTCTTCTCATTGTCCTGAGGATCTCGAATTTAACCACCTCATGATCGCTGCAACCAAGGCTGCCCTGGAGAGTCACATTTCCAACCAGCCCTTCCCTGTTGGTGAGGACAAGGTCAAACATGGCACTCCTCCTTGTCAGCCCCTCTATTACTTGCAGAAGGAAGTTGTCTTCCATACAACAGAGGAACTTCCTGGATTGCTTATGCCGGGCCATGCCATCCCTCCAACAGATATCAGGGTGGTTGAAGTCCTCCATGAGAAGAAGGGCCTGAGAGCATGAGGCTGTTCCTATCTGTCATTAGAACACTTCATCTACCGAGTCCTCTCTGTCAGGCAGTCTGCAACAGATCCCCACAGTAATATCTCTCATCGCTGTTCTCCCTTTAACCCTTACCCACAAACTCTCTGTCGACTGCTCATCTGTCCCCAGACAGAGTTCCATACTCTCCAGCCTATCCCTAACATAAATAGCAACTCCCCCTCCCCGTCTTTCATGCCTATCTTTCCTAAAGAGCCCATAGGCTTCTATTCCAACACACCAGTCATAGAAGCCATCCCACCATGTCTCTGTGATACCTATGATATCATATCCCCCGTAGATGTGCACACATCTCTAATTCCTCTTGTTTGTTCCCCATGCTACCAGCATTTGTATAGAGGCATTTGAGCTGAGCTCCAATTGAAGCTGGCTCATTGACTGGAGCAGCTGGAATATCTCTACATTGCTCTGAATATTTACGATAGGTACTGGCAAGTGACTGGGTGTGTTGGGATGGAACGATGCCTCCCTCCCCCAGCACATCTAGTTTAAAGAATTCTTGACCAGTCTGGCAAGTCTCCTACCAAATCCACTCTTCCCTTTCTTGGTCAGACCACATCCATCAGCCCCCAGTAGACCTGGCTTACTAAATTGAGTCCCATGTTCAAGGTATCCAAACCCCTGACTATAGCACCACCCTTCTAACCATGTATTAACCTGGCCAATCCTCCTATCCTTTTTAAGGTCCTGCCCTGTATCCTGGAGAATTGATGAAAAGACAGTCTGCGCTGCAGAGCCCCTAACCACCTCTCCCAGAGCTCTGTAGTCCTTCTTTAAGTTCCCCAGGCTACTGCTATCTATATCAGTAGCACCCACATGAATCACTAGAAGTGGGTAATAGTCAGTGGGACCAACTAGAGCAGGCAGCTTCTCTGCAACATCCCTAATCCAAGCCCCTGGTAGGCAACACACCTGCCTTGAGAGTGGGTCAGGCCGACAGATGTGTGCCTCCGTTTCTTTCAGAGTAGAGTCTCCTTTTACTACGGCCCATCGCTTTTTCCTGGCAGCACCAGTAGTGATCTTTACCAGTGCATCAGCCAGTTGTTCCTGGTGGGAGTGTGTTTCCTCATTAGACCCCTGTAGGACAGCAAAGGGGTTCTGGGTAGGAACAACAGATTTAGAAGGAAGTCCCTTGCTTTTAATTGTCCTCTTCCTCCTTTTTTTGTTGTTTTGTTTCTGTTACTGTTTCCCAGCTCTCTGGGTTAGTAGCCTCCTTTCCTCCATGAGCAACAGTAGATGCTTGAGGCCCCTGCACAGTCTGCTCCTGAAGCAAGCAGTGCTGCTTCCTCTCAGCTTCCCTGACACCTTTCAGCCTAGTAACAGCGTTCCGCAGCTCATACAGCAGATATACGTCCCTATTCCCTAAAGCAGTGTCCATATTTAATGTGTGTGTGCATGTGCGCCTCAGAACAGGTCGTTACCATTCCCCACCATCCTCCAAATTAACTAATATCATTACATGGTAAAATGTCCCATCAAAAAACAATACTCCAAGCCCCATGTCACCCCCAAAGATTACTTCAGTAAAGTATTTATCACCATGTGAGCTTGAAAGTTAGGTCTCCCATGAGGGAACATTCCTTGATATTAGCCAAACCATCAGACTAACAAATGCTTTCTATAGTTTTAACATATGGATTGCATTTGAACTGACAGTGAATTTTCCTCTGGACTGATACCCTGCCTCCTCCGTACATGGTTATGCTTATGGGGCTCTTTTAAACACTACTGCCCTGAAATAAACTCCTACTATTCCTACAGGATTTCACACCAGCCAATTTAAATATTTTAATAATGAGTAAAAAGTTTAAAATGAAGATAAAATATTGTGTCAAGCCACAGACAGTGCTGACAGTTCAAAAGGAAAATGCTTTCTTTGCAGCATCCATCAGCACATCTGTGACCTTGACCTGTGTTAGATCTCTGGATTGCTCAGGATTCCCTCCCACCCCTCCAAACCAGACCATCCAGCAGATGGACAGACCAAAGAGACAAGCCAGGGGCAACACCTGCTGCTGAAGGCCCTGCTGGAGGTGGAAGACCAGAGGCCTTGCCCACAGAGGTGATATGCTGTTGGTGGCTTTCTGGTGAGACCCAATGGGATCCCAGAGCATATCAGCCTAGAGGGGCCATCACCAGGAGCAACAGTGTAGCTCTCCAAAGACTGTGTCCTCCTTGGCGCACCTCCTTCAAAGGGAACCAGAGACACTTCAGCACACAGGAGTACTACTTAAGCCTTCCCTGTGCTTACACGAAGATTACAGAACCAAACTATCAGGTGAAAGAAAGCAGGAGGAGATGGCAAGGTGTTTCTCTACTACATGTGTCAGCCCAGGGATGTCCGCTTCATGCAGCCTGTGGCTCCAGCCTGGCAAGGAGCACTCAGTCGCTCTTCTGTTTGTGAGCTGCAACCAAGACAGCTGCAACGAGCTTCAGAAAGTCACTCCTGCCCTCCATACATCCATGGCCTGAACTGCCTATAACTGTGCAAGGATTCTCCTGGGCTTGGGGACACAGCGCTGGCCAACACTGAATATACCTACAAGGTACATAGGTGATTTGCATTCACCTGGATAGGCATGTCTGAGAAGCCCTGATATCTCCTTTCTTTTCGTAGAAAGCATGTGGCATAATGGGATGATGTTACATCACTAAACTTTCTCCTGGCCCTTTGAGCTTACTTTGGCAAAGAAAAAAGCAGAAAAACAGTCTCCCAACATCCACCACGTTCTGGCAGAAGGAAATGCTTCAGATTTCACGGTGATTGGGGTTTCTGAGTGCCAGTCACTGTTTCTGTTTTTATTTATTTAATTGCTATCTGAGAATGAGAAACTTATCAACACATTGTGCAGTTGATTTGGCTGACAGTGCCTTTTTTTAAGCTCATTTCCTGCTTTAGGATAGCACGGTAACAAACTGAGGTGGGTTTACTCCATTAAGACAAGACAGTGCATTAAACCAAAGTTAGAAAAAAATGACTGCTGAAAAAGGAAAAAAATGAAAGTAACAGGAAGCTGATGAACAGATTAGTTCTATTTAGTTCAATTTTCCTGTGCCCTCTGTTTTGAATAGTTTATTACTAACTAAAGTAAATTCAACTGAACACAGAAATTAGAAAATGGCTTGAAAAAGCACGAGTTAACTAAAATGAGCTCATACAATTATTTTCTTCTTTCTATTTTATTTTTTTTTTGGGTTGGATTCAGTTGTGAGGGGCTTCAGCCGAGAAGAATGAGAATACAATACAGAATTCCATCTAAAGAGAAATCTAACAAAAAGGTTGTAATGCAAAAGGCAAATTAAGAAAGAAAAAAAAAATCCCTCATTCCCCCTCTGCACAGTGATATTCCCTCTCTTCAGTGAATATTGCCGTGCCTTATAGCTCAATTCTGCAAACATTTTCCATGCTGATAGAGAAGGGTACACTTTGCATTCCTTTCTCAATATGGTAAAGCTGTAACTTATACCTCTGACTTATCACAGCATTGGGAAACACATTTTCCCCTTATTTGGTAGCACAGAGCATCTGGAAAGGAAAGGGGACATACTCTACAGGACCAACTGAGAGCAGCTATCACTATGGACCTGCCCACAAAAGCTGGCACGGCACCTAGTTGGAGCAGGATATAAAGCAAAGTTGCTGACATGCCTATAGCTGCAGAGTATCTGAAACTCTTCAAGAATATACAGAAAAAGGTGTAAGAGTGGGTGGAGATTTTTGCACACAGCATTCAGCAGAGAGCTCAGGGTATAGCTGCATGCTATGCCGCTGACTTCCTTATGAGCCAGCACCCAATCTTCCAGTTCTCTAAGCAGGCCATAACATACCTAAATAAATGGTCAATTTACATGGTAGCTATTTTATGGTGGAAGGAAGAGAAATGCTCCTTTCATTAGAACATGGGAAATCACAGAGTTGCACTGCACTGTTACCTTCAGCACTTGCCCAGGTGCAACGGAGATGGCAATGCAGTGAAGAAGGGAGGGGCAATGCTATTTTTTTCAGTATACAGGATAGACTTGTAGGGCAGCTCTAAAGCTGCACTGAGAAATGCACTTAGCTGATAAAAACAAGGGGAGTAAGGCACATTTCAGGAGCCTCAGTATCAAAATTACCTCCTGAAAGTGTTTGGAGGTAGCTAAACACCATGAGTCCCAGGGCTGGTGAGCTTAAAGCTCAGAAACTGATCAGAAATACTCTGTTCTGAGCAACAGCAGGAACCTCTAAGGTTGAGCAGCTTTTTGCCTCTTCTCCCATCTGAAACTGCATGAGCTATCTACATTGCCCATGTGCTGCAGCAGCATCAGCCTTCCTTTGTAACATATCCTAAAAGCACTTGTTCTTCCCAAATTGGGTTTTAATTTCTAAGATAAAGCATAAGAAGTAATAAGTTAGTGAGAAGAACAATCATTAAGTGGGGAAACCTCTAACACAAAAAGGAAAAGGACAGTGTTTTCTTTCTTCTCAAAAAATTTCAGCCGCACCTCCTAGAGAGATTCCTGACTGCTGCCCCAGAGCCCAAGGCTTTTCCACATGGGACATGCAAACCATGGGGACTGGTAACCAACTATGTCCAAGGGCAGAGTGCTTCCTCCTGCATATGCAAGCAGCTGGGAGCCAGGGCTGCTGCTGCAGCTGATGATGGCTTGTATCATCAGCTCATTTGGAAACTCCTGGTGAGAGTGGTGCCAGGAATGAAATATCTCCCAGGATCCAGCTCACACCCTAGCAGAGAGATGATCCTCCCTCTTGAATGCAGCCATTAGCATCTAATCTCCATACTCCAGACTGCTTTTCATATCCCCTTTAGTACTTTAAGTTTTACTTGCATCCAGTAGCAGCTCTGGTCACATAACATGAAGGTGGGGGGAAAGTTAGGCTTAAGCTGAACTCTAAGGAAGAGGCATCTGGTAGAAGGCTGCTAAGAGAGATGCCATTATTAACCCCTGTGGATAACGTTCAGATGGACACACATCCCTTGCACAGCAGTCAGTGTGGTGATATTAGAGACACTGTAAAATAACCACCCATCAGAAGCGGCTGGCAGGAGGCTCCCCGTCGTGACTTGTTTTGGAGGTAAAGAGCTCCCACACACATCCTCACAGCAGTAACATTTTGCAAAAAAAAAAGCATTAAATTTTGTTAGAAAAAGTTCATTCCTGTCTCCTTGAACCGCAACAGAGTTTTGCAGACATCCAGTACCTCCATGCAACTGAAGGGGGAAATATGTTTAATGCCATTTTCTGAAAGCTAAAAGAGAGTTAAGTGACTTTTGAAAGGACACAGGTCCAAGCAGTGTCAGGCTCCAAAAGGGAAATTCCTTAGAAAGTTACTTTGCAGAAAGTCACTATTGCCCTTTCCTCTCCACACCCCACAAAATCTGAATTCTCTGCATTTAGAAACACAACTGCAGTTTCCTGGTTTTTTGTTTTCTCTCTCGATACATATATACACACACACCATTCCCCATCATGTAGCAATTAAGTTAATCTCATCTCTTCAGATCTTTACTTGCTGAAAGATTGTTTAAGGGAAGAAAAGCAAAGCCAGGCAAAAATTTCTTTATGGGTGCTTTTAAAGAAAACAACTACACAAGAGGTTATCTGACACACACACAAGACAGAAGATGACAACTAAGGGAGAACACTCAAGGATCTCAGTGGATGAAGCAACTCCTACTGTTTTGAACGGCATACATGAACAAGGAGTTGGACAGCAAATGCTCCCTGGGAGGAGCTGCAATGGGACTGAACACACTGATGATGGTATCTTGTCATACTGTTCAGGGTTTTAGGGTAAACTTCACACAGGAAGCAGTTGTAAAGAGTTTACAATGTCACAGCAGCCATGATCCCAGAGAACCCTTGGGAAACATGGCAGAAAAAAAATATCCTCCCCTGCCACACAGAAGCATCATAGTAGTGTTAATGGCTCTGATTGTGCAACAGAATTTGTTCCACAGCTCACTTAAACTCCCCTGTAACCGAATCCAGGTTTACATCTATACACCTAAACCACTGGGGATCCATATAATCTCCTGTCTTTGATATGTGAACCAGCTATTTTTAAAAAGATATGTTCCAGCACAATTGGACTGCAGCAGCTTGATTCAGGATTTACTATATGGAAATCCAGTAGCCATCAAACTAGTCTGAGTGATCACAGGTAGCATCTTCTGTATTCAGAAATCCAGGAATAGATTTTTCTATCCTTAAGATGTTAAGGTAACAACTATAAAACCACTTCTAAATGTTCTAAAATGGGATGCTCTTTTAATCCTTGCTAGTGTTGTTTTACTAAAAGATCTCATTTATACACTGTCATTTGCCAGCATTAGTGAAGTGTTCAGAAAATTTAAAAAGAGACAAAGGCAAGAAAATCCCACATGAAAAAAAAACATTTTCATTATGAAAAACAAACAAGCCAAAGAAAATATCAACCATGGCAAGGCATGTCCATATATTGAAATACACCCTTCAAAGAAACAAATTGCTGATTACAAACACATTACTGACATAAACATTATGAAGAACAAAGCCTGTCTTTTATTCTTTGTCACAAAGCATAATGAACTGAATACTGAGATGACAGAAGAAAAGTGGGTTTAGTGACTCATTGTCAAATACCATCATTGCACAGAAAGCCTGCTTCTCACATTACTTCAGGGTATCAAGAGTTTTTAAGGGTTGATTTTATACTTCTAATACAGATAGTACAATATGGTGCCTTGGTTTGTCCTTTTCTGGGCAGGCTGATGTTAGCCACACAGCACAGGCATTCGTAGAGATGCACTCCTCCACTAATTGAAATTTATCCAGCTGGATGTCATTAATACTCTCAAAACAGATAATAGGAGTTGAAGGAAAAATGGCAGACATAGGCAGGGTTTCTTCTGCACATTAATTTCTCCAGCAGGATCACAAGAACCATGGTCTTAGATGATCCAGATTTCTTCATTTAGGCAGCACATAAGAAAACATTTCCAGGCAGATTCACATATTTTATGTACATACAGCAGAGGTTTATTTTAGGAAAAGTACCATAGGAATGTCCTAACTACAGCTGGCACAACCCGCTTTTTAGTTACAATAAAATACGTTTTGTATGCAAAGATCCCTGATAAGGCTGTTATCATTCTTCCCAGAACAGATGAATCATAGATGCTAGAGATTAGCAAGGCAAGTCAGATCACTAACACCTACCACCCTTCTCCACACCAAACAGTTATTACTACAGCACAGGCCTATGAACCACATGAATCACAAGTGATGCCCATTCACTGAAGGAAAACAAACATCCCCATCACTCTGTGCCACCCTGTTTGATCTCACTGAACTTAAAAGCAATGCAAGGTCAGGCAGGGGCAGGAGTTGTACAGAAAGATAGCCATGCAGCGCTGAGACACCCAGCAGGATATGGCATTAGAAGTACACTAGGTTTCCCTGCCTGCTTTCTGATCCCACACAACCAAAATCACAGCCAATTCAGCAGAAATGGCTCATGTCTCAGGTCAGCACTAAACCAGCACCACAGCATGGTACCAGGGGCCACTCATCTGATGGATGTCTCACTCCTGGTTTGAGTCAGGAAAATTTTCCACCATCTGTGATCATTAAAGATTCTCTCATGCTTATGTCAGGGGAGGGTTAACCTTCCTGACCTGACCAGGTAATTACTTTTTGCCTATTTAATTTCCACCTGGAGTTTCAGTTTCCTTACTTTTTAGCCCAAATTACTTTCTGCTCCTAAAGGGCGCTATAAGTCACAGTTTCTAGAAGCAATCCCTAAAGAGAGCGGTAGATCCTTTGGGAGTAGATTGTACTCATTTACTGAACAATTAAAAGTGACATGTAAAAGAATATAAAAATAATTCTTGAGAGCATATACTGTAAAATCCTGATTTTTCTCAGGGTCCATAAAGCCAGTCCTGGATTTATAATGGGTAAAGAAAGCACCATGCAATATGCCAGATCAACAGCAAGGGAATGCCAAATTCTCCTCTCCTGTGCAGCAATTCAGCATTATTGCAGTAGCTTTACATTCGTTTCACCCAAGAAAAGACAGAGAAACTTTCAGGTCTCATCAGCCCCATTTTCTCCCTGTTCTTAAATTGAAGTACAAAGAAAACTCTTCCTAGAAAAAAGACAGTATGTTCAATGACAGTTCCCCGCAACTGTGTGAAAGTAAACGCTGTAATACCTTGTGCAAATATCTTCTTGAGGTTGGATGCAACCCTTTTTTTTTGATCTAGAATTCACAGAAACTCAAGGTGAAATTTATTTGGTTTGAATGTACTGCTCCTCACCCCCTTTTTTTTATTTTTACTTTTTTGTTCAAAGTGATTTGAAAAGGAGGGCAGCTTTGTTCAAAAGGCTGGTGAGCCACACCAAGCCTTGTCTGAACTGTAAATCTAGCCTGAAACCTAAAATCAGGCAAGTTGTATTTGTCCCAGCTCTAATCCAGAGGTGTTACACTACTCAAAAAACATCTGCAAAGAAACCTGGGTGATTTGTATTGTTTATGTTCCTCTCCAATAACCAAGAAGCCAGCACAGATACCTATTAATTGTTTTGCAATATGACTCCTACAGGAGGGGGAAACTTGAGCCAAAAAATCAAAGAAGCTGAACTCATTTCCATTTGTAAAGAACTGCTTTACTGTCTGTCTGCAAATAAATCTCCTTAGTAAATAGCTCCAAGGTTGAACGAGAGAATATTGTATGGATCAAAGAATTCATGTCTTCCTGTGTAAAGTGAACAGTCCGCAAGCTCACTTGTTTGTCTAAAGCAATTAGGGCTGGTATGAAAAGGAGGGGGCAGGGACAAATAAGCTGCAGCTGATTTTACTTCGCAAAAATATTTGGGAGGAGGAGAGGGGGGTTCAAATTAATAACCGGTCAGGCCCCAAAACAGTCTAATCTTTGTCAATTGGTGCCAAATTACGCAAGGTGCTGCCAATTCTAGTTGTCTAACAAATCAGTACCAGTGTACATCTAGGATGAAGCCTGATTGATTCTGGTCATTATTTGGGCTGATCTCATTTGCACACATGGAATCAATATGCAGTCCAGATGTTCATTTGCAGTGAACCACTGAGAGAAACTACTCATCTACACGCAACTTCAATCCTGTAGCACAGCACCACAGCCCCGTCGTTTCTCCTCACCAACACAAGGATTCATCCAGAACAAAAATCTATAAAACATTCTGCTAATATTTCTGTCAGCTGAATGACTTTTACAGTACTATATAAAGCTGATGGATAATGTATGCCAGTCCTAATTTGCGATAGACTTTACTTTTGGGACTCTAACCATTGAACAAGCAAACAGATTGAGCAGTAACATTTATTATAACACATAAATCATTTTCCTGCAACTACTACAGGTCTTGCCTGAGGGTGAAACTTCTGAGTAGCCCATGAATCCTAATATACTGGATAAATTACTAAATTGTATTGTCACTTTGCCATTTGCTTATCAGAAGCAAATTCATCAAGCTTTTCAGAAGTAATTCTGTCAACCCTTTTTTCTCCATGTGTAGTCTTTAAGAAATACGTATCAGCTATATCTTTACCAAGAAAAAAAAGTTTCACTACATTTTTAGTCTGAGCAACGCGGTTTGTAATGATAATTTTATAGTGTTTTCACCTGCGTTAAGTGAAACTACTCATTAATTCAGCACAGACATTATGCTGATTGTATTCCACTCCTGCAATACTTGCTGAGGCAAATCGGCTGTCCTAATATACACATCTTTTTTCTAACATAAGCTTGTGTAGAAAGGCCTTATGAACCCACATGCTGCAGCAACATAAGCTACAAGAACTAAGGCAGAACCTCCTGAGTCTGATTTTCCGGCAGAGGAAGGCTCTGTTATATTGTCAAATACATATAGAAAGATCCTTCAAGTGTGGAAATCAAATCAGTAAGGGAGAATTTGGTGCTTGATTTCTACAATGATTATGGGATTAGCCTACAAAGGAGTAATATTAAAATCCTTTTGTTACAGAAATCTGAGGTGGTGTAGTTTAAATTATCCCTTTACAAACAAACTGCAGAAGAAACAGCTACTTCAAATAGCGAATCATTCTTTAAAATTACTCAACCATTCTTTAACTAACCTATAAGCTAAATTCAAGAAAAAGAACTTGTAAAGAAGGAATTCATGTTACATTCCAAGTAATCAATAAAGTGATTGTCACTGTCGCTTCCTTATAGTTTTTATGCTTTCTAGGAAAATACATTTATGTTTTAACTACCTAGCCTAGGCTTTTCTTTCTTCTTTTTCTTTTTTTTTTGATAACTTAAAATAAAAGGTCTTTACACATGATGATTCCATACTTCACAATCCATCTGTTTCCTCTGCCTCCTCTGCCATTTTGCCCTCAGTGGAGTCTCTTTAATTGCATTTAGCTTTATGCTGGATTGTACGAGCCTATTCCCAAGGATGTCTGGTTTTCATCAGGTAATGACCATTAATTCTGGATGCATTTCCTTCTAAATCTTATTGAATGGCATAAGAAACAGAAGCTCTATGTATTTTTCTTGTATGCCACATTGTTTTGGAAATCACACTTTTCTCTGGGCTTGGACTGAAGGTTGGTTCATCTAGAGGCACAGAGATGGCTCTCAGACCAGAGCCCTTTCTCTCTCCCCGTATTCTGCTGTTTGTAGATACTGAACTCGCCCCTTCTGTTGCCATGCACATTTCATTCACAAAGCTCCAGATCATCCCCCAGTATTTGCATCTGAATCTGTAGCTGCTCTTTCCATCACTTACAAGAACATAGGAAATAGGTAATGCCACAGGTCCTCCTCTGGGCCCTACAAACCCAACCTCAAAAGACTCTGCAACTTAAGTAACATTTAAAGGCCTCCAGTTATGTAGCCAGGACTAAAGCCTTGCAATGGTGAGGTCCATTTTTATGTGATCTGGTAACAGTTAATAGAGGAAACATAATAGCATAAAACATCTTAGTAAATGTGATCTCGCTGTCTATAACTCACCTGTGTGTATCTACATGTATATATTGAAGGACTAACTTTATTTTCCAATGTGGCTAAAAGTGATTTTACTATCTTAAATAATATGACTTCTTTTGTTAAATAATGTTATAACAATACATAGAAAAAAAATCATAAAATAGATAATCTAAGCTTTATAAAATAGTTAATACTGTAGTTCTACTCAGTTCTTCATCTGCAGCTGATCTGCAGAAGGACAAAATATAAACCCTAACTTTTACCAAGCAAAAAATGGCAATAATTTATTTTATGTTATTGTTGGACAATGGGATCAAAAGCTTTGGGAAGCAAAGATCATAATAATGGGTTTGGTCCACAAAGAAAATTCACAAGGGTGAATTCTGTTAATTTGGTACTATTTTTCATTGTCATTGAAATTACATTACTCTGCTATGGTAACCAATCAACTTGTAATCCCCAAACCTATAGTTTACATAAGCTGCAGTCTCCAAACCCTCCCATGGGGCTGCACAGCTTCCTTAGGATGAGAGTGAGCTTCATCTGCCAGTGGGGACATGGTGCTGACACTGCAAGGGCAGAGATTTGTCTCCCTTCCAACCTCTGCTCTTCCAGGAGGAAACCCCACAATTTCTGTCTGCCCCAAACTGCTGCTATAGTTCAGAAACCTCTTTTTGCATCCTACCATGAAGATAACTCTGCTTTGCGTCCTCTTGATTTTGATAAGTGCTCAGTGTCTCAAAATGACACAAAGGTATTACCAAAGCAGTTTCAGTTGGTTAACTTTGACTTGATCATGAATGATGTGTACACACTAAGAACCCAACACAATTTCTTAACACTTTCCAAAAATACAATGATCTTCAAATTTGTAATCATCTTCTCTTACAACCTGCACTGTGCCTATTATTGAAAATATAGTAGAGTAACTCTGAAATCAAAGTTCTTGTATGGGCTATGTGAGATTAGACTGAACTACTGCACTACTAAAGACATAAGTTTCCATTATTTTTATTATTCTGAAGCAGACAGTAAACATTTATACCCATTTTTAATGAAGCAGAGAAAACATGCAAAAAACATGTCTTCTCAAACAAATCGTTTGAGCAAGAGAACTGAGGATTTATATCTGTGCATACTGTATTCCCCCCTTCCTTTTTTTCTCCACTTCAATACCTTAATGTCACTCTGCAGGTTCTTATCTTGACATGCAAGACTAAAGAGTTAAGCAAGTATAACTTCCTAAAGTTTCTACTTGCATTGACAACCATGTGTGGTTCCTATGCAAAGCCTGAATCAGGGCTCACCCATTACAATAAGAGTCCTGCTGCAAGAAGGAAGAAATTTTCCTAATGAAGAGCCTGGAACATTGCCAGTGTCTGAACAAACCTGTTAAATAAATCCTTACTGGGGTTTTAGGATGCATTTCTTGTGATGACTATCAAGAGAGCTATAGAGACTGAAGCCGTTGGGTGAACCTCATTTAACTAAAAGGACAGTTAAATATTTTATATAAATTATGTCACATTTTCCTTCCAACTCTGCTGGATTTCCTCCTACATAAAGACGGAACTTGGTCATGTTAACTGAAATGGGTTTGAAGTTGCATTGTGTCAAGCAGCAAATGCTCAATACCTTGAAGTATGAGCATTAGATTTGTAATAAGCAGATCTTCTAGGCAAACATCAACATATGGAGGAAAAACACATAACAAAAAGGATCCAGAGGGATTTTTGGTACTTCAGCTTTTTCACCTGGTCATTACATGAAGAGATTTTGCCCTCCTTTCAGGTACAAAAAGAGCATTTCCAGAGTACCATCTGACTGGTCACCTTCTTCAGTCATTCTGTACCTGAAGCTTTTCTCCAGAATTGAGTAATCTGCTGCTTCTAACCCATAAATTGTAATGCAACAGTTTCCTGGGAATTAGTCTCTTGGGTTCAACAAAGTACTTCCAACTTTCCAGATGACAGCATCCAAAGCTGCCAACTTCTTACTGTGAAGAAGAGCTTTTATTAGGCTTGAAATTCCCTTACATTAAGTCATATACTGATTTCTGACCTTGGCTCTATGCAGGTAATTCCACATCCACTGCTTAAGGTTTCCTCTGCCACTCATTTGCTCAACTGAACTTGCTCTAGTGCTGTCATTTGTTCAGCTTCTCAGTATTAGATCTTTTTTCTTTTTTTCTCCTGAGTCAAAATTTTTCTTTAAACTTTCTTTTTTTGAAAATCAACTTTATAAAAAATGCAGTTTCAGACCTTGAGGTTATGATGCTTTGTTATACCACAGTTAAACCCTTGCTCCTGATTCTGAAACTACACATGACCTAAGTGGAAGCAAACCTATCATGAGCTCTCAAGTGTCTTTCCCTAGACATATTGCAGAACCACGAAGTTTCTGGATTCTCTCTAGCCCAGTTTTAATCCCTCTCTATGGTAAATTAAGTGTAATATTAGCACATATCTCAACGAATATGACATTCTTACCTTTGATAGATTTGCAACTAACTTCTTAATTTTTAATTAGATTGTTAGGTAGAAGCACAATGGATTTCTGTAAGTGTGCTGGCAGATTTAAAAAGTGCCAAAGTTTAATTAGCTTTTGCTGCAAATAAAAGACATATTAACTTATAATTTGCTTAGAAAGCCATATACTACATGATCATTATTTTTCCAAAGGTGAAGCCACTGATTTTTTAATATAGGATTTTTTTCTCATTTACTTCATACAGAAGTCCCTTAACTCCTTATACACACTGTAAATCACACTCATGCCTTTGACCTCATTAAAAATCCAAGTCCCATATTCAATGTTAATGAAAAGAAAAATTTATATATAATTTCTGAAGCAGATTTCTCATGTGAAAGCCAACATTCATTGGAACATATCTGCCATCAGATTATGGCCTTTTGCATGTAGCAAATGATAGGCTATCTCTGAAAGAATGGGTTATAGTAATAACAGAAAGCTTTGGCAGTGCTTTCTCAGTGTTACTTAATCTTTTTCTATATTAAGAAATAATGATTTAATTCACGTAATTGCCATAGGTAGCCAATAAGAAATATGTGGAAGCAGGGTGCGTCAATCAAAAAAAGGGTGTTTTTCCTATTTTCTATTTAATACGGGAAAATTAAAATGATAAAATAGAAATAGGATGTAATTAATTCCCTCAGAATAGAGCTCTGGATGACTTTGTAATACATATGATCCCTTAACCCTGAACTTATCACAGCACATGTAATTGGTTTCCGTTGGAAAAGTACATATAAAATGCAGAACTCATTACAGTTTCAACAGCATAAATATAATTTTGCATGAACTGAACTGCTCTGGGTGTACCCCACTAGTTTATGAACTAAGATTAAAATCTCGCACAGACATTTTTGTTTCACTGTAGCTTTTTTAAAACATAGGATGACCCAGAAACACAACTGCTCTTATGTATATAAAACTCATATGCATTCATCTTTACCATTCATTATTCTAAGTTCATTCATCCTCTTAGATGGTAAGAATGATCGTAAATTTTGTGTCTGTATTTTCTGCAATAGAAATATTCACATTGAATTCTGGTTCTGTTTCCTCTAGGCATTTTTATAAAATGAAACAGAAAGATAGATTTGGACTTCTATACTTACTTTAATAACAGACATATTATTTCATTTTTTAAAATAAAATTGGATATTCTTACTAAGCCTGGGTTGTGGGTTGCTTTTTTTTTTTAATAACTGAAACACTATCTCTCCCCTTGCGCTGAAATATTGAATTCAATGCTTTTCAAAGTAGAAGCAAAAAATCAAACACAGGGTAATGGAAAAATCACAATGACAATCATAACAACACTCCTGCAACAAATGAGGACATCATTTACTAGATGCAGATGCCCCAGTGGGACAACAGCTCCATCAGCAAAGTTTACCTGTCAATTTCAATGTCATAATCCATTACTAAGCTTACAGGTGCCTTAAAAACTAACATTGATAAGTTAAATACAATTTGCAAAAACCCCAAAATGCTAAGAGAAAAAGAAACACATGTAGGAAAACTGCATTTCCAAAGCTTTTATATTATATAAATGACATTTTAATGAGCACAGACTAATGTCCCATTGAACATCTGCATTCTTACTCATTTTTCTGCAGCCTTCGGCTATTTACCTATGAGGTCAGACTTTACATGAAAGGTACATTAATTATGATTAACAAATGGCTAAGGGAGTGTTACAGAATCTGGTAAGTCAAGTAGTTACTTATTACCATAAATAACACATTCTGCTATAGTGCCTATGACACTGACACTTCTTATATCTCTAGTTACACTGTATTAGCCCTTTATAACTACCGATGTCCTCTTAACAGAACATGAGACCATATAATGAACCCCTAACAGGGCTACCGTAACTACGGGAACAGATTTATGCAAAAAATAATTATACAGAACCATCCAATATTCTTGAGGCATTCTTTTCAAAGTATTTCAAAATCTTTGAAAGTAATGGAAGTATCTATGGAAGAGACCAACTACCTGGCCCCAGTCTTACAGCAAATTGGTATGTTTTCTAAATAGAGGTCAATTTGCACATGTCATGGAAAACAGAGCAGCAGCATAATTAAAATTGGGTCAAAGCTGCATATCCCATTCTAATACCTTGTCTCCAAAATGTAGGGGAGCATGGATCAAACGGTTAGTTTCAGTGAAGAAAGTATTCAGAATATTTAGATCTTAGGAGGCTTTTGAAAATGAGCCTGTAGCAACAATATAAATGAATAAGTATATAATGAGCCTGTAGTAAGAATATAAAAAAGTTTTTCTCCTTCTACTCTTAATACATCCTAAACTCTAGAAATTGGCAATTTTAATACCCTCAAACTGCACTGAAACAAGCACTCCACATTTAATACTGATGAAGCAGCACTGCATTTCCCTTTTTTTATTCAAGAATACAGAGTGAGAATAATTTGCTCTCTTTAAGCTCACTTAACACTTTATGACCTAAAATATGACCCAGAGGCAGGGATGAATTAACTTCATAACTTCGCAGCCTCAAGCATTACCACTTTTATAATTTTGTTTTCTGGTGGTTTTTAAGTTTCAGAAAATTTTTATGAATCAATTCAGAAATTCTTTTTGCTCTTTACCAGAATATTATCCTAAAAGCTCTAATACTGTCTCCAGGGAAAATTTTCTCACAGTACAGAGGGCCATAAAGCAAGCCTGAGCTTTGTAGAAAGCTATCTTTAACTTCCCAGCCTGAGTCCAATTTGTTATCAGGGTTTGATTGTCCAAAAAACCCTTTTTAAATATATATACTTGTAACTGTCAAACTGACCAGATTAGGGTCATAGCATCATTGCAAATCTGCCCAACAGAAGTTACTGGCAAATCCTGTCATTTGTTTCTAGAACAATTCTAAGGGAAACTCGTGGTTTTACATAGTTTTAATAACAAGAATGAGACAAAATGAAACTGCTAAAGATTTTGAGTATTTTGCACACTAACATGGGCTAACCTTCAAGGTTCTTATTACCGTTTAGACAGATATTCCTGGCTGCTGCGTTAGGTCAGCAAATATTCGAATCACTGGAACAGCTTTGCATTACACGTGCTGCAGTCAGTTGCAGCAGAAATGTACGTATTCTCTGAAAAACAAGATTAAAACTTCCACTGCACTTTAATGGAGCGTTCTTCTGTGGAAAAGCCTGAAAGCTGCTTAAATCTCTCCTCATGCTTTGCATTCCCTTTCTTCATTAGATGATCTTTAAGATCCCTCCCAATCCAGATTTTTCTCTAATTCTATGATTTATCTTGGACTGTCAAGTTTTTATTACCAGGATGAAAATGTAAATGAAAGAGGTACTTCTAAAAGATTTTTCCCAAGGTTTGTTTTTGGTTTTGTTTGTTTTGTTTTTCTTGTTTTTGTTTTTGCATTTTTTCAGAAGTGAACCAAGAGTCCCAGTCATTGCCAGCCACTGATAGGGCTAATACTGCAATCAGATGGCAAGCTTTGTTATCAAAGATCTTCACAAGAGCTTCAGTTAATCTGTGAGTACATCAGTTCAGCACTGCACTCTCTTTCACTCCATTTATCTCATCCTCTCCCCCAAAGATACTGCACCATTCTTGCTCTGCTGAGATCAAGAAACTACCTTTCCCCTGGCTGCAACAGAGGAGAGAGAGGAAACAATTTTGTACAGTGCAGCTAGATCTTCACATAGCCCAAGGCTTGTTTATTATGGCTATTATTATAAATACATTATTTCTCCTGAATACAACCTCACCACCATCTGAACACTGCTAAACTGAATGCCTAGCAGGCACAAAAAGTACTTCAAACCTGCATAAGATCAATGCTTTAAAGGTAAGCGATGTAAACAAATGAAAAGCAGCAGCAAAATATATTCTGGAACTTTCATGATTTACCTCATTGAAGGGAAACTTAAAAAAAAAAAAAATACTACTAAATACATGGATTTTTTAAGTTGAGCAGATGTGAAAGAGATAAATTTTAGGATTAAAATTAAAAACTTCACAGATAAGTTTGCCTCAGACTATTCCATATTACATATTCTTATTGCAGTATCTAATCCACTGCTGAAGTCCCTATCTGATTTCAAGATAAAAGTATAAACTGCTATATATCTATATATGAAGTTTTGGTGGGAGCCACTTTCCATTTCTGGTACTGTGTTAGAGAAGGAATTTGAAATATATAAAATACATGTTTGAAAAACTGACAGATGCTGTCATACCTAGCAATAACACCAGGCAAGTCATGGTCACAGGAACATAGAAACTTTAATACATCAGTACTCTGACATAACCAAATCAAACCTTTGTTGATCCAGAGTATTTTCCTTGGGTGTTTCATGATCAGCCATGTTTACATAGTTATCTATTATGGCCATATTTATTTCCCATTTTTTGACATCCTCTAGTCTGGTAGACACTGATATTTAAACAAGAGTACCCTTGCCAAATACAGCTGCTGTGTTATCTACATAACACACTAAAAAGCATATCTGCTTTGTTCCAAGGAATGCCTTGTAGGCAATTGGGTCAAAAAGCATAAATTGTTTTGTGGTAATTTAGTGGCTATTGTTAGTAGCCAGAATTAAGAAATACCCCAATTGCTTTGATTGAATGTGGATAAGATGAGCATGAAATTTGATTCGACTGTAAAAGATGCCAAGAAGAATCTTCTAAGGATTACAGTGAGATGGATAAGGCCATACCAAAGACTCAAAACCAGGAGGAAATGCAGATGGGGGAAAGAATGCTTTGATGGAAGGGATGGGCCACAATCTCTCCTTCACACTAACAATAGCCTTTTTAGGACAGCAATCAATTTAGGTGACTTTGGTTGTGAGGAGCCTTACCAATGCTTCTGTACAGTATTTTCAGATCAACCATGACTGAAGCCTTTAACCCACACCAGTGGACAGTAAAATTCAACATATTTTGCTTTTTAAACGTTTTTAGTAGGAAAAAAAAAACTCTCTCAACACTAAAATGACTCTGTGATTCTATAAATGTGACAATAATGTTGAAAAACAACTTAAGCTCTAAAGACTAGGCAATCACAAGATGTTTAATGCAAAGAATACACTAATCTCATTTCGATGCAGAGGGTGGAATTAAAAATGTGCTTCAGTCATACTGCTTGCAAAGCAGGAACAGCAAGATGCCTTTTTCCATTATGTTCTTACAAATCATGGTCAAAGCCATTAGTGTTCTCTAATGAACCTCCTCTTGCCTTGCTAAAAAATACACAGGTTTCTCTTTTTACCCTTCAACCCTAAATGTGTATCTGCTAGCATTTTTCAGGCACCAGAATACCACTGATGCAAACCAATTGCTTTCTGTTATGGTTTTCAGAAACGAGTGAAAAAGTAAGTTGATCCTGTAACTGAAAGACCAGTCTAGGCAGGGTTAGAGATGCAGTATCAAGACAAAAGCCCTGAAACAAAAAGGATGCAGTGGAAGGAGACTCAGTGATAAAAACATGCTAGTGCTTTTTTTGTATTTGAAAGTTGGATGGAGAAATACTCTTAAATCATAGATGATACATGTAGTAAACGGAGGAATACCGTGAACTTATTTGAACAACACTGATGTCTTATGTACCATTTCTTGTCTGTGCAATCCCTGAACTAGATATATTCATGTTCTTTTTTTAGTGCAATTAAATAGGTAAATAATTCCCTCTCCTAAGAAAGGCAAGCAAGAGAGAAAAAAACAGAAAGTCAGAAGAAAGGCAGGCAACAAGGTATTTTCAAAATAATAATGTAGAAACTATGTAAATCCAAATTAATAACCAGGCCACCTGAGGAAGCATCACTTAACTGCTAGAAACAAATAAATGCACTTAGAATGTGAGTCAGGCTGTGTCATGTACGTACTTACCCTTTATTATTTGATTTGTAGCAGCAAATAATGAAGTCAAGCATATATTTACACAGTTCAAAGTAGATGAACAGCATACGCTGGAAAACAAGTTAACAGCAGGAGCGGGTATATCTGCATAGCTCAAAATGGTTTCAACAATTAGAGACAGGTTCAGAGGAGGTGTTTTCATATTTGGATCCTGGACATGTAAATATGCAACAATCCTATGCATACCTTCTCTCCAAGAAAACAGCTTTTTTCAGGAAGGAAATTTTTCAGGTGAATCTACGTGATTCTTAAATGAAAACTACCGCTTTTTTCTCACTTCGCATTTATTTTAAAAATTTGTTGAACATTGTCAGGGCAAATCCACCTCTTCCTATTGCCATTGCAAAGATCTTTGCCCACAGCAAAGCTAATGGAGCTTTAACCACACAGGAGAACCCAGTAACTACAAACCCAACCACACTGCTCCACAGAACAGGTGAGGGTAATGAGAGAAGGACAGCTTGTTTGCTTTGATGTTTTACATGGAGTAAGATAGCATTCTTACATCACTGCTAAGCAAAGATAGTGTCCAAAATAACAAAAAAACCCCATCACACTCAAGTCTAGTAGATGAGTCTCAGAAGCCAGTCAAGACATTGCACTTTACTCTTCTTTACAACAGTACTGTTTCATATTCAAGCACTTACACAAGCTGTTGCTTAGCACCTAGAAGGCCTACAAGACCTTCATGCTTCATGTTCATGCATCAGCCCTGACACATGAACACACACCAAGGAAGCTGAGATAAGGGAAAACCTGTAATCCTTTATTCACTCTACGGATATAGCCAGGAGTTGATAACCAACAGTTGTCCTACATCCAAGTGTTAAGCCACCAAAGTGATAAAAAAATTGCAGCTACAGATGAACAAAGGGTAACGGTTTCAAACTTAAACAGGGGAAGTTTAGACTGGATCTGAGGAAGAAATTCTTACTGTAAGGGTGGTGAGGCACTGGAATGGGTTGCCCAGGGAAGTTGCGAATGTACCATTGCTGGCGGTGTTCAAGGCTAGGTTGGACAGAGCCTTGGGTGTCATGGTTTAGTGGGAGGTGTCCCTGCACATGGCAGGGGGGTTGGAACTAGATGATCTTAAGGTCCTTTCCAGCCCTAACTATTCTATGATTCTATGAACCAGGCAATTTTGTACCAGTCAGAACAGAAACAGCAGCAGTAACTGAAAGTTCAGATTCTTGCTCGTGTAAAATGAAACAGATCATAAACTTAAGGAAAACAATTAAAAAGTCACTAAATAAATTCAGTTAACCAGTATTTCTTAGATACAGTACCATAATCAATCAATGTAATCTTAGATATCCACATACTAATATTCGTGGTTCAAAGTGTAATTAACCTTATTAATAAATAATAACAAAATGCCTAAATCTAAATTTTCTTAATTACTTACAGAAATCAATAAAGCACACACATTATCACACCAATTATTTCATATTTCCTGAAGCAAATTCACAAAAGTTGTTTAATAAGCTCTGATATAGTCAATGTTGGAGGCAGAAAGAGAAAAGAAATGGTGTTCTGAACATTTCTTCTACAGATTTAAGCAATGCCTTCTGGTAGTATCTCCACGAGGCTTCCAATTTACCAGATTCCTAATTCCAGATACAGAGGTGGTCTCCAGGACAGTAAGTTTTTTTTAGCAGCCTCTTTTTGCAGCATTTACACAGAATCTGACAATGGGCTTAATCTCTCCTTCATGTTTGTGCACACGGCTTTGCCATGAGTGCACTGCTTTTGCAACCAGACAACCTACTCCACTCATGGAACACATACATGAAATTTCTCTTTGTATCTGGTTCTGAAAGGTGCTTTTCCAGATCTGGAGTGCATGTGGATCCCAGTAGTAAGGTCCTCTACCACACCTAACCCAGTTAGAAAAGCACAGCAGAAAAACCATGCTCCTTCCCTGTGTTACTTCCATCATAGCTGCCACTGAAACTGTGACTATATTCAAATTCCTCATAACTTACTTTCAAGAGCATATCCCTTGGTTTCTCTTGCACTTTCCAAGATGGTATTATTGTAGAAGGTGCCAGGTGGCTGCATTACCTATTTACCAGAAGGATGTCTCACTGTTTCTATTAATAGTATACTAAACAAGTTAGCACTGAATATTTTTGAAAAGCCAAGAGCCCTATTTGTGTCAGTTTATCCTTTCAGAAACAGGAGTCGCTACAGACAATTTCATATGCTTCAACAGGAGGAAAACAATACGCACAAGCTACAAAATGAGAGGGGTAAAAAATGTTCTTTTGGTTGCTAGCAATGCCATGGACCTTGTATTTGCCTATATACAGATAAACACATTTTAAAAACTGGGTTTGCTTTTGGATTCTTCCATCGGGTCACAACTTTTGCAGCTTTACGCCATGTTCTTCAAAGAGGATGAACACTCTCAACTTCACATGAAGATACCAGGACCTCTGAAGTCTCATCTTTCCAAAAAAATTATGGCAAGGCAAAAGTAAAAGAGAAGAGCACTCCCAAAAGTAAAAGCCACATGTGAGAAAAAAACCTTACCTCAGATTATGTATTTATTCTGAAATTGAGATCACATCTACCCAGTTTCCTAGGTTACTGAGGCTCCTAGATGACGTGTTCCCTACCAAGATACAACATAAACATGGACCAGCAGAATGGATGGTGCTCTGCTTTCTTCTTTTCCTGTGAGTCAGTGCTTAGAGAAGACACAGGGAAGTGTTCAGCTCCCAGCACTGTCTGAGCAGCAGCTGGGAAACAGCAAAGGAACTCCTATTCACTGTCTTAATGTGATCATATCAAAATGTGTTGAGTGATTTCTTCCACCCCTATCCCCAGCATCATTTCTCAGTGTCCCAAGAAATCACAGATGGCAGATCAGAAAGTGCAGTTGGTCATGTAGCCCATCCTGTTACGATAGTGCAGCATTTTCCTTTGCAGTAACCTCTTGATGGTATTTGCAGTCAAGTCTACTTTAAATAACTTTACTTATTCCTCTGTGAAAGTAAAAAGTAAAATCAGTTCCGCTACTTACGTATATGAATATTCCTGGTATTTTTATTTATGACATGTCCTTGAAATAGACATCAGCAACATAAAGAGAAGGAAATGGGTTCTGAAAACTTCTGGGACAGTTTTATACAATATTATTGCAATTAATTCTCATAAAAATCCATCTGCCACACCAAGGGCTTGTGTTACCAGGAAACCATTTATAAAAGATTCAGAGGGAGAAAGAAATTATAATATCTTCTCTTTCGCACACTTCTCAACCTGCCTTTTACAAAAAATAGTTATGTGAGCTTTTCCACACAGGCAGCTTATCATGAGTTTTATGTGAAGATTTGTGCAGATTTAGAAGAAATGCTAGATACTATTAACCCAAAATGAGTTTTTTCCATCTGAATTATTCAATAGTAAGTCATCCTACAGCTTGCCATAACAGACAAAAAGCTTTCTATTTCATGTTATAAACCTAAAACATGAAAATGCAAAGCATCGATTTGTATGTGCCTCAGTCTTTTGTACCTTGGAGCCAGAACAGAATGAAGAGAGACCCCTCTCCCTAAGCCCTATAAAACAGTTGATGGACAAATGTGTTCACATAAATCTCCTGAAAATGGATGTGGAAAAAGAATGCATAAATAGAGGATAAATCAGAAATATCTATGATAATACACTGTAGAATTCTGCTTTCTAGTTTATATGTATTGCTTCTTTTTACATCTCCACTTACTGTAGATCTTATGTGTCTGGCATGGGAACCCATGCTTTTCTCCATAGTTAGCGGGAAGAATCAGACACACCACCTACCCCTGAGTGGTTAGGGTTGGAAAGAACCTTAAGATCGTCTAGTTCCAACCCCCCTGTCAAGGATAAGAACACCTCACATGAGACCATGTCGCCTAAGGCTCCATCCCATCTGGCCTTGAACACTGCCAGGGATGAAGCGTTCACAGATTCCTTGGGCAACCCATTCCAGTGCCTCACCATCCTTACAGTGAAGAACTTCTTCCTTACATCTAACCTGAACTTCCCCTGTCCTACTGCTACAGTATCTGATGAAGAACATCTTCTAATAACGCCTGCCCTTACCTATTTAAGCATCAAGTACACTTATTTAACTCACTGAAATAAGACTTCTACTACTAATAGCAGAATGCAAGATAAATTCAATTCTAGTGTTCCACAAGCATCACATAAAAATTTAAATGAAATGGTGTACACCAACCTTAAAGTCCTCTTTACATCTTTGCTACTTGTACTGCTGAGAGCGCACTGATTTAACGACAAATATCATGCAAGGCAGCTCATTGCTGCACCTAGGTGCAGCTCCTTCTGTAAAAGCACTGTTGACAGGAGGTGAGAAAAAGCAGGACACACATGCATCTGGTGTTGCATGAAGATGGGTTAGCAGTAACATGCTGATCTTAGCAATAACATGTTTATAAAAAAAGTACAGTATGTGTCACTCCTGAAATGTGCTGAAGTCTTAGAAATAAACAGCAAGGAAGTAAAAATCAGACCTGCAAATTAATTCTTATTTAGATACTAAAAATTATCTCATAAAGCAGAATTATGGCAATTTTTTATAAAATAAGAATTATTTAAATTTCTAAGCATTAAATAAAGACACTTCTTTCAGTCTGTTATCTCAGAATACTTCTCATATTTCTTAAGGGTTTTTCTCTAGTTTACTATCTAGAAGTTGGTATCAGAAATTAGAACTGACCTCCCTAAAGTCTCATCATAGCAGAAACTGCAAAGTTTCTGCCAAGTGGAAACATTCTCAACTTCTGTAATTATACTACATTCAAGTTTCTACGTGATTTCTTTAAAACTCAAATTAGCCAAAACTTCTGAAATGCCTATGACCTTACATGTGCTTCTAAACTTATGTGCAAAAATCCAAAGAACACAATCTAATTTCAGCAGAAAGAAATCATGCAAGAAAATCAGAGCTGCTTTATCACACCCCCTTCCAACTGAAAATTAGCCAGAAACAACAATATCAGTAATAGTCCTAACTGGTCAGTCCAGGCAGGTTTCCATCATTTGGGCAAAGCAGGGACTTGGTGCTAAATCTATTAGCATGCAACTTTACATTAAACAGCATGAAGTAGAGAATGAAATCATTGTTCAGCAGAACCCAGAGTGCCTGAAAAATGGTGGAGCAAAATCAGGCAACTTGTTAGCAGCTTATATGACAGGGATCAAACACCACCACCATTTCTGATGGTTTGAGCTGCACTTGTGACCACTCCCAGACAGCAGAAAGGTCTCCACTTCCGGCTATTTTGCAACATCTGAAGTCCTTGTGAGAATTAAGTAGATATCAAGATAAACAAGTGTAGCCTGATTTGACAAAAGATCGCAGGAATTATGAAATATTGACCAAAATGTCAGCAAAGAACATAGGTACTTGCCAGCATGACTAACAGGAAAGTCAGAGATTTGGGAGACTTACATAGCAGTTTTTTCTGGGTTTGGAGTTTTTGTTGTTTCTTTTATTACCTCTCCAAATCTAAAAAGAAGAACTTTTGTGTATGTTCCTTGCATTTCAGCCCTGTAGGGCCATTTTGGGATGTACCATTGCAGACACTAGGTCTGGCAGGAACACATCTGTGACCAGGTGCCCATTAAATCATTTCCTGAGCTGATTTAGACCTCTTCTGAGGGCAGTTTGGTAGCATGCCAGTTCTGGTCTGAAATCTGCAAAGAACCACTGATTAATTGGGCTTTTGCTATTCCACTGTTGTAAGGAACTGCACTGCTTTCACATTCTTATGGAACTCCTTGTGTGGTTTCACTGGCAATTGCAGCAAATTTACCCCATGTCAATATATTTGTAAAATTAAACAAAGGAATAAATGAACTTGAAAAATACTGTTTCAGCAATGAAACAATGCACTGATTCCTACTCACAATCATATTGTGGATTCACAATCTTATCTGATGAGCTACCCAACATCCATTTAAGTACAGTGTTAAATTTCATTAAGCTCTATGATTTCCTCTTTACTTTTCATCAAATAAGATATTGATTTTTTTCTTCCACTGCAACTAAATCACATTTTTAATACATGCAGGTGGCTAAATAAGGGGATACTGAATACTCAGTAGGCTCCAGTGGAATAAAGCAATCAGATATACACTGAGAAGCATACTTTAGGTTGGTGCTACAAACCAGATTGTAGGTGGTGTCAGTATGGCCCATGTTGCCATATCTGGGTAAGCTTTAAATATGCAGGACGGAAAATAAAAGCCTGAGAAAGGTGGCTGCAGCACAACAGGCTTCATTGAGGAGGAGTGAGCCTGTCCAAAGCTCAGGGTGCTAACCTGGCACAGCCATCCCAGGCCAAAGCAAACAGCAGCAACACTGCTGGCTTTGCACAGAGACATCGGACATGCAGGAAGAATTTTTAGGTTGGTGAATAAACTCACAGTTTAGGAAATGTGTTACTTCAGTGGCACAAACAGGCAGCTCTCCTTTGTGCATTTGAAAATCTGCCCTTTAAATCCCATATTACCTGTCAAAAACTTGACATTTGCCTTCAAAGAAAGCTGTGTTAGATATACTCACTGGTCAGCAGTTAGTGACTGAAGAAACAGCAGTTGGGCATCTTGGAGAGGAAGACTTGTCTTTTAAATTCAAGGGAGGTGGGAAGCCAGAAAACTTGCATCAACCTGAGCATTCAGCCTCCTGCAATCAAGGTATTTTTTGTACATCACCAAAAAGTGATGTATAACTACACAGATGTGGTAAATGCCACTGGGACTCCAGAAGTGACTCCACTGTGACTGCAGAAGACCTCAAGAGGCAAAGGTATGCAAGCTGGTGACTTTAACTCTCATACGTGACAAGAACATGCCATGGCAGTGTGACTGAGCAGCCAGTGGAAAACTGTCACTGCAAAGGTTAGCAAATACCTTGAAGCACTGATTGATGCAATGCTTGCAACTGGATTTTTTTTCAGGGGTCCAGAACACAAGACAAAAAACCATCTCTTAACACCGTCAAAAGCTCTGCCTTATTACACTGAGTCTCATTGATCTGAAGCTTAAAAAAACTTCCAGTATTAGAACAGAGTTATCACATCCTCACAGAACACTTTTGTTCTAAAAAAAGGATTGCCAGGAGTTATACATATATGTAGTATACCTTCCAAAGCCACTGGCAGTCCATAGAGTATAATACACAGCTTTCCTGAAAATTAATCTGGTACAGTGTCAGCAGCAGTCATTTTTCTCTTCTTTGAGAAGGGCAGATAAAAGGAAGTAGCACCTCGATGGTACTTTCAGGTGCCTGTTAATCTCTCTCAGCAGCAATAAAGCCAGCAATGAAGAGCAGAGAGAGAGCAGTAATGCCAAGGCTACACTGTTATTATGCACACCAGCTTGTAGAGTGGGCCTGCCTCTGAAATGTGCCTGGTGCTTGAATCCGGGAGTTCACCTCTGTCTCTTCATGAACAAGTCACACATGCGGGGATGCCCAGCTATTAAGAATCAAAGGTATCTTTTTGTCTTGCTTCAGCTTGTTCACAAAGCAGATTAGTTCAAGGCAGGGATAGCTCAAAAGATCGGATGCAGAATGAACCAATGAATGCAAAAAGGGGCTTGTGGTGGTTTTGCTACTCCTAAACATTGAAAGACACATTATAGAGGGGAAAATACTTCTGTTGTATACCCAGAAATCAACTTGCACTCACAAAATGCTCCAATAAAGATGTGCTGAATATTTCTAATAACTTTGAAGGGCTTCTATCTGACTGGCCTTGGTGAATTTCTGTAGCTACAGAATAAGTTTACTATCACAGAAAAAGAAACCTGCAGAAAAGTAGCATAACAAGCATTGCTTCCATTCGTGTTACTAAAGAGGTTCAGAGATGGATCCTATACTTCTGCCTAGTTTTATCAAGGCAAATGCAGCTCCAGCCCTTTACACTACTCTGGGACTGGTCTCAATCAAAATTCAACAGGGTGGGGAAAACAAATACACCCTGAAGAGTTATATTTATCAGCTTTATGAAAGAGGGAGAAGGAAATGGAACAGTCTTTTCTTCCCCTAAGGCCTTACAAGAAACATGTCAGAAAGAGAGAAATGTATAGACAAAAGAATAAAACAACGTCACAAGAAATAGGAAATAAGAGCTATCAGAAAAACAAATGCTAGTCACGGCAAGAAAATAAAAGTAAACTCTTACAATGGTAAGAGTTGGTTGTTTACAGCAAGTAACAAATATGATCAACTCAGTCCTTTCAAAGTATGCTTAAAAGCGGCAATCTAGATAATGCCAAAGATATGCGTACAATACCTTATATACATAAATATATTATTATTAGATGCACATAAAACCAAAACACTGTATGCATTATTATTGGTATCCTCATTATTTTCAAACACATTTTCTACTTTCCCACAGGGTCTCATCCAAACTCAATGCAATCAATGGAAAAGCTTCCGTTGATTTCAAAGGACTTTGGAAGAGATACTGAGAAGCTAGTCTAAATCAGAGTTATCAGCTATCTTCCAGCTTTGTTTTGTTGCTGTGGTTTTTTTTTTTTTTTTTGGTTTTTTTTTTTTTTTCTCTTTAAACTCACAATTCATTTAAAACCTTTTTTCACCCATGAATTTGATCTTATTGACACTCTTCTGTCCAGTCATAGGGACTATGTTATCTCTCTTCATCAAACTGCAGCGAAAGGACACTTTTCCACCCTTGGGCATCTTTTCACTCTGGCAGATATGTCTGTGTTCCTTTATCTACTCCTTTTTTTGCATTCACTGTAAGTCAAAAACTCTCCAGAGGAACTTTCTTGATTCTCAGTTATTGAATAAGTCTCATAAAGTTCCCAGAGAACAATCTTGCCTTTTATGTCTACCCACAGATTCAAGATTCTTAAGAGCTTTTCAACAAAAATATTTTAGATCTTCACAACAAATGTTTCAGAGTGCCAGGTTTAGTGGTCTCTTAAGTTTGCTTTAACTCACTTAATATACACAACTACTGTAACAGCACACTATAAGTTCTTGTGCCGAGTGCTTCAACACAGCTCTCAGATCCAAACAAAGAGTTCAGTTCTCTTTGATTACATTAACTTTTTTAATCCAAAAGGTTTTTGGTGAAGCATATGTTCTGCATCATTAAAATCAGATATTCTGGCTTTGATCTTTAAGTTCTTTCAGTTGACTGCTTCTCCAAACTACAAACTATTTGAGCTTTTGAAGTTATCTCCTTGCTCTGCACAGAAAACCTGAACCTTCAGCCAGATTTGATAGGCTTACAAGATAATAACCATATACCATTGTATTTACTTCTTACGTAATTAACTTTGCATTAAGAAAAAAACCTGCAGCTTTGTCAGAAAAAAACTTAAATATAACAACTATAAACCAGAGAACTGTCTACATAATATCAGATACTTCATTTTGTAGGTGAAGCTACGATCTAGGAACGTTCTTTTTCACTGAGCGCTATACTTCACACTCAGTATTTAGCAAAACAACTTATTTTTAATTTTCCTACAAAATCAGTGAGAGCCTGGACAAAGATAGAAAGCCTGCGGATTGAAAGTGGTAGAAATGACACACAGTGAATGTCAGCAGCCAGGCTGTCACAAAACTAAGCTTCTCCACAGCATCGAAAGCCAGAGAACAATTGTAGAAGCTGAGGTGTGACATTACAGCACGATTAATTAAAGAAGCAGGGCTGGCTGAAAATAGCTAAAAAGGCCATTTGTCAGTGGACTACAACAGTCATTAAGTGACTTATAAAAATAGTGGGATTGCTGGTCCTAAGATACATCTCATAGAGGTTTTGGAAGGAAATACACAATGCAGTCAGAAAGCCTGGCCAGAAAGCCCAGCCTGGAGATGTGGGACATGAGGCATTCAAGCTCCCAGTTACATTGACTGGATGCTAAAACCTTTGGCTGAGACTATTTTGTTCTCAAGTTTTACAAATAAGAACAGCAGAAACAAATATTTAACCAGATGCAAGAAATGCTAGTTAAAATGAAAGTAAATGAAAAATTTAAGATGGACTTATTAACAGTGATTGAAATAGACAATATTTGTAACTCCATGGAGGATGAGGGCCACCCGGTCAGTTCCTTGTTACATTTCAACATGATACTGGAGGTGGAGGAGGTTGGATTTGAATTTTCATGAAATATATAATCCCCATATAGTGAACAAGTACGAATTCATCAAGTGGAATAAAAGTGCAAATGTTTTTGATGAAATGAAATAATTCAGCATTAAAGTTTATCAAATAGTATCCTATAAATGTGACATTTGTCAAGAACAGAAGATCAAATAAAATGCATTCCCTAGTAAGTACTGCTCTGCACATAAGAGTGACTGTCTCTATGTGTCTGTAAATAAAAAAACTACACATTCTATTTTAATTTGGAAAGTTATTTTCATTTCAAGCATTCTCTGCATGGGGCAAATGACTTCTGAAGATGAAAACATTTCCCACACATGCTTCACATCATGTAACAAGAGAAAGATCACTCCCAAATTCAATCTCTCATTCATGTCTTCCCACCCCCTTTTTTTTTCTCCCTTTAAAAAATAGTAAAGGAAAAAAAAAAAGGAAAAAAAAAAGAGGGAGATGTGTTCAGCAAATCAACAACAGAAACATTTCAGAAACTGTCCAAGCCATACAATCCCAAACTAATTCGGACCAAATCACATGAAAAGAAAAAGAGATCTTGCAAAGAAAAGTCATTTCTACATGCCACCTTTTTCCAATTACTTCCCAGTAACAATTTAATAAGAGCTGTAAAATATAGTGCATATCTACCACTACATGATCATAATACTCAACTCTTCTAAAACTCAGGTAACCAAATTTACAAGCTTTCTACAATGTCTGTTCATCCAAATAAGTTTAGAATATAGAAAACTTTATTCAAATAAGTAGTTCTTCTGATGTTTATGACTCTTGATTCTAAAATTATATATGATGGTCTTAATCCGGCAGATGTTAAATAACTGAGACCCATTAAAACCGATGAAATTCTAAACTCAAATAATTTCAGAGTTTAACTGCAGAAACATTTAGTACAATAAAAGAAAATTACATAAGTTTAATATCCATTTTTCTTGTCTGTAATTATATTTCCATTATATACTTCCTAGATTAAGCTAAATCTATACTATCTAATAAACATAATTATATGAAATGTTCATATAATAGACTAAAGAAAATAACAATTAAAAGCCCATAATTCAGTTACTCCACGTAACTCATCATTCTCAGATAATGAAATACTGGATTAATTCATTTACCTTCAACCAAGCACTGACAAGCACTCTTCTAAAGATAGATTGTATTTTCCTCCTTCAATTCTTTTCTCTTTTGCTACCTACTTCTTGCATAAAATTCCTGTCTTGTCATGGAACCTTGTTTCTTGATTACATTAGAATCCTTTCATGAGTAGATTATAAAGTGTTATCGAATAATTAAAAATACTATTAACATGATCCTTCTTACACTCTATATAAATTAAATACTCCATATAAATTTTAAAACTATATATATAGTTATGAAAATTACGTAATACTACAATATCAACTAAATATTTCACACACATGAACTATGTATTTGGGAATCTTTATTATATTTGTGTTCCATTTCTCAGTAATACAGATGCTAAATGGTTTCTGCAATTTTAAAACCAAACACGTTTGAACAGTATTTGTTGTCTGCATATGTTGCAATGCTCCTGGCCTCCCCAGGAAAATGTATATGAATACTCTGTTCTGGTAGTGCCTCTTCTTACCTAAAGTAATCTTAAAACAACAGGGAAAAATTATATTTAACTAGGCACCAAGGATGCAGCCTTGTAGATACTGGAGAAATTGCTTAGATTGTATCTGCACAGATAAGAAAGAAGAATGATCCTGGAAGAACATGTTTCAGGGGCCAGTCTGCCTAGAGGTCAGAAGGATAAATTAATTCTTGTCTTTGTATAGTTTCCAGCACAACATCCTACTATTTTACATTTTAGAGGAGGAGCAACTTCCATCCTATTAGAAAGCTGCCATAGTTCTGGAGAACAAATGCCACAAAATTAAAGGAAAAACAGAATCTGAGCCTGAGCCAGAGGCTATTGAAAGCTTGTAGAAGGCAATTACATTGCCTTCAACGGGCTCTGTACTGGAGCCTCTGTGCGCAGCATTACTTACAAACTGCATACATTAGCTGATCATTTGTTATCAGCTTATTCTTAATGCTATTTTACAAAGCTAATGTTCATCTTCTAATGACAATCTAATTGCTTGGTTCCATGTTTACCAGTGGGAATGAACCACAAACTATGTCACTGTAAGCTCCAGGGAGCATTCCAGTGATTGGAAAGTTAAAACCTCCCTATCTGTAGAAAGGCAAACTCATTTCTTAACTCTCTGGTACAAATTATTTCCAGGTGCTGATAATTATCACTCATGCAGTTTGATATTCCGGACTCTACAGCTAAATTTATACTTGACAAGTTAAACTTTTCATCATGTGCAACAGCCTCCTAAAGCCTGAGGAGAAGGACATACTGTCGATGGTTGAAACCAATTCCACTTAAAATAGCAACACTTAATTACAAGTCATGTTGTTTATTTCTGTTTAAAGTATTTCAAATATATCTTTTCCCCAAAGGGAATAATATTGTATATTATTAAACAGATAAGTATTATTGCATCTGCTCACGAACAAGAATTGTGAATAGCCAAAGAATTATTTGGGAAGCCTCAGAAAAAAATCAGGGAAAAATAAAATCTATCAAAAGCTAATATTTTCCATTATGTAGACTTCATGCAGTTATCTTACTGTACACTCACTCTACACACACATAAAAGACATGTGTCAATGTGTTAACAGAAACATGACACATAGAAAAACAAGACTGAAGCACTGATATTTAATGTATGTTTAAATAAATCTATGAGAGCACTCACGCTTACATATTCATTCGTTATTTTTTTTGCCACTTACCTGATGAAAAGTTATTTCAAGAAGGTAAAAATACAGTCTAGCAGTCACAGATGCAAAGGAATTTATGGAAGAAGCACCTATGGCCACGCTAATATTCCTTAAGTTTATGTTGCCAATTTTAATCTCCTATATGCCTATCTGTGCTCTGCTTTTTGCCCATCTGTCATGCTGTGAAACTGATCAGTCAATTAAATTCAAAGTAATCCTGACATAAGTGTATTTAAAAGGTGACCCAAGAGACTCTCTTGAAGAGACCATTTAGCAAATGCCATAAACCCAAGTGCATCCCATTGAAACATTAGAATTCTACATAAAATTGTCAAATTGAGCTGTACCAGTCATTCTTATACTGGCTGCAGAAGTACATCCCCTGAAACCCTAGAAAAGAGCAACCTTATGATCTACTGGGCAGGATTATTTTAACAGACATGCCTTCAATCAGGAAGATGTCTTTTTGCATTAAAGACTGCATTACAGGAGGGCGAAGGTGCTACTTGTTTCCCCAACAGCAAACACCTGCAGACTCCAGTCTCTCAGTACCTGAAACATTACTAGCAGTTAAATTAAGAGTGGCAGGACTTGAAGTTGAGTCCGCTTGATCTTAGGGTCTCACAGATTAAAGTATTAGTCCGCTGAACCATGTTACTAGACTTCACTTTAATCTATTAGATACTTCCTTGTCTTTGTTCAATAAGCATGGTAGAAAAAAAAGAAAACAGTAGAAATCTTGGAAGACTGACAAGCAAACATGCAGAAATTTCAAGAGACAGTCTAGTCAGATGAAAAGAACTGCTAAACACTGATTGTCTGCAAATTAGGCTACATTGGGTTTTGAAGGCAAGATCCTCAGCTTGTATAAATTAGCAGGCCTCGAAGGCTGTGGCAATTTTCATTTGTGAGGATATATAAAAATATTTGATATTACTTTGATGCTTTCTATGCTAGAATGAACAGTCTGGGAGAACTACAAGGAAAACACTTCAATTTCAAGCTGGATAAAGAGATGCACATGCACATTAAATGACTCATGATCACACAACTGTTTGAAGACACTGCAAAACACAAAATTCATCCCCCTTTCGGTTCTCCTGCTCCCACCATCAGTCTTACTAACCACAGTACCTGCCATCTGAAGAAGAAATCCCATATATTAATCAAAGTTTGGTTAGCAAGAATGCATCCTATTTATGTTTGCACCCCACATAATTCTAGGGATTTAACTGATGCAGCCATTCCATGTATTTTGGTCTCTGGGAAGTTAGAGGCAATTTCAGAGCTTGATTCAGACACAGGCAGGTGAACAGCCTTCCTGAAAGTACCACCCATCACTCTTCTTTCACTGACTGTAAGAGAAGCCCAGACCAACTCTGATAGTTAAATGTCTAATACTGAATGGGCCAGCTCAGACCTGTTTTTTGCTCTATCGACTGCCAGAAATGAACATGTTATGCAAAAAAAAAAAAAAAAAAATGTATCTTTGCTTATACATACAACTATGGAATGAATTTCACAGTCCACAAATCCCACTCCAGAAGCCTGAGAAAATACACAAACAAAGGCACAGAACATTGGGGTTGAACAGCTTGCAAAGTGCAAGAGAAATGTAAAAGAAATTAGAAATACCATTAGAAGCACATACACAGCAAAAGAAATTTAAGCCAGAAATAGCCAGAAGCTTATTTCCTTTGTGATTCACAGAGCATATTGCAAAACTGCAGTGAGTTGGCATAGATTTGTCAATTTAAGATCTGGTAGGAAATGTCTTATAGTAGATCATCCTTCAGAGAGTAGAAGTAAAATGAACTAAACATGAAATGCAAGAGGTGAGACACAGCATAAAGAGATGCTGCCAGTCATCAATTTGATCTCTTTTAATATTCTTTCAAAATTCTTCTTTCTTTTTCTCTCCCACTTACTACACTGTCTCGTACCCTCTGAGTCCCTCCTTAAATTGCATCCTGAACACCATTCCCTATTTGTCTGACCTTTGCACCAGCACAATCAATTCAGGGGAGGAACACCCCCACTGCTATGTCTGCTTGCAGGAAACAAGGATATGCTGGAGTAACTCGATGTTTCTTTCCCATTGGATAAAACATTAAATCTTAAACTACAAAGGACTTAAACAATGCCTTGTAACACATGACATCACTGCATTTAATCACCTCCAACATTCTTGCAAGTTCACTTAGGACTTAAAAAGGAGAATTCACTTCACTTTTGATAACGGTATCTTTAAGATTTACTTGTATACCTTTTTTTTTTTTTCAAGGATCACATTCCAGCACCATTTCTTAAGGTATTCTTAACACAATTTAGCAAAAGCTCTGCAATCCAATGCTTATGAAATGAGCTGTCAGGCGTAAAGTATGCCAGAATCTCTTAAGTCCACACACAGCAGGACACAAAACTAGTAGCAACTGTACTGAATTACAACCAATAGGAGAAGTCACAGGTCACTGAAGCCACACAGAGTCCTGCTATAGCCAACAATGAAACTTAATGTACTTTCCATGTCCAGAACCAACCGCTATAGAGCTTCTGTAAAACAGATTAATGATAATAGCAGCAGAAACTAGAAAAGAAATGCAAGAAATGGAAGCCCAGCCAATATTCCATTTGTAATTTGTCACACTATCACACAATAAGACTTTAGCATGAATATGTAGCAAATTTACAATTCAAATAAGCTTCTCTGAATTTTTAAAAGAATGGACTGTACACATCAGTCAGTATGACACAAAAATGCCCTGTCAGGTTAATTTTGAATGCACGTTTCATTTGCTGCTGTTAACTAATCACTATCATTATTTCTGATTTTTAAAAGAGGTATCCATTATTAAATAAAATGCAACTCCTGATCCCTAACTGGAATGGGACTTTTCTGTAACCAAGCAGTAGTCCCTAATTTACAATATTTTGACTTCTTTATGCTAGCTAGTTAAATGGTAATTTTAGAAATTTTTTTTAGGTTGATTTTTTTTGTTTTGGTTTGGTTTTTTTTTGGTTTAGTTTTTTTTTTTTTTTTTTTTTTTTTTTTTTAATTTAAGAAACCGACAATTAAT
>JASSUY010004549.1:0-45855 GCA_032466535.1 Forpus xanthops
GGTCACACTCCTTTTGATGCAGCCCAGGATACGGTTGGCTTTCTGGTCTGCAAGAGCACACTGCTGGCTCATGTTCATTTTCTCCTTTACCAGCACCCTCAAGTCCTTCTCCTCAGGGCTGCTCTGTATCTCATCTCTCTGGATGCTATGTTTCATTACTAAATGAAAACAACAAAGTGTTTTTTCATTGAATATTAAGATAAATCTTGCCACACCTGCTTTTGCTCATTCTTGACAGTTGGTAAGATCTATTAGCCCTGTTACTGAAAACCTCAAGTTACCCAGTATCTTACACAGTTTATAAAGCTTATATTGTTCTATAATACTTAATGCCATTAAAATCTTGGAAATTTTCAGTTTCCATAATAGACTAGCAATTTCAAATTCTGAGTCCATCTGCTGGGTATAGATAATGATATAGAGCAAAGAGTAAGAACTGGATGGCAGGTCATGTTCGACAAGACCAATCTGAAATCAGAGGCCAGAGCTACAGCTATGACAATATCACACTTGGCAGATGATAGAGGTGTGTTTCCCTTTTCTGGAGCAAAAGCCCTAAAATGTCTGTATGTAGAGTGCTGTAGTGTACTGAGAATACCACTACACCAGCACAGGGGGCAGAAGCCCCTCTCAGTGCTTTCTGGCAAGATCTGTGACTACCTTCCCCTCCATCCCTTTGAACAAACAAGGGTGGCCTCAGTGATCCTCCCACGGTTTTTCCTTGAATAACTTTTTCTAGGAAAGTACTAGGCATCAGGGTCCAAAACCACACTAAGGGTATTGACAACATCTAAATATCAGGGGTGGCTCTAAAACAGTGACTAAGCATTGTCCTCACTCATTCTGGTAAGGATGGACAGGGCAAGGTATCCCACGCAAGTCTTCTCCTGTCTGCATTCTGTCTTGTTCAGGAAGAGAAACTGGTAGGGGTAAGGCTATCTGCATCCAGTTTGCGAGATCTTAGAGTTTCTTTTTCCTTCAGGAAATCTCAGCTGCAGACTTGAGCAAGCTCTTTGCCCTTTCTGTCACTGCAGGAGTATAAAGGTACTACAAAGCTAAGTTCTTTTCATATTTTTCGGCTTAACAAATGGTATAGAAATTAAATTGTGGTTTTCTTAGGCCCAGTTTCTAGCAAAATAGTCTTTCTGAATTTCCTGTGGCAGGCTTGGTTGCATCATGCCCAGTGACATGCTGTTGGCATATGACAATAGACTGTAAAATGTGAAGAAGTGAATCAAAGGCATGTTAATATTAACACATCTATGTTGCTTGCTGCTTGAGGAATGTAGTAGAAAGGGAGTCATATGTAGTTTATAGAAAAAATGAATACATTCCAGATGTTAACCATGTGACCAAGCCTTGTATACTCAGAAAGGGTTTTCCCAGTGCCTATATTTAATCTCCACATAAAAAGAGAGTTTTTCTAAAACCCTTCCCACTATATGTCAGTGTAAATAGGGGACATTTTTCATCTTGAATCACAAATTAGTAAATAATACACATCTACTCTAATATTTATTACGGTAGTATTTGTATATTCATAAGCATTTTTTTAATGAAAATCTAAGATGAAATGTTAGCGGAAATAAAACGCATGTGAAAGTTTTGAACAAAGGCTCCTACAACACCCGCAGCTTGTACCATTATTTCAGGTAATGCCAGTATAGCAGAATAAAATGAGGTTTACTTGGTGGATGCTGACACAACAGGAATCACAATTCAGGACTCTGCAAGATCTGGTATTTACAATGGAAAAAGGTGAGACACCACCAATGCAACTAGGCAGTTGCTATTGCCTCCTTGGTATTGGCAACTTGGAGCATTTATATTCTATTAACATTAATTGGAGCTAGAGACAAGAAGATATACTGCATTTGTTTACCATTAAACAAATGTTCTGGTAAAGCTGTTTTCAACTTTGGTAGTGTCTTAACTGCTCTTTTTGAGGCTGAACTGGAGGTAGGGGGAGCCAAATAAAATGTCACATCACCTTTACATTTTGACAAAAATAAATGCCTTTCAATATTAAATATTTATGTAGGACATGTGATATCTGCATTCAGTTGAAAATATCTAAGGCAGCTGAAAATTAATATTTTCCCTGTAATTGTAATAAACAATTCATCCACTATCTGTAGACTTGAAATTAAGCCACTAAAATAACTGATGGCATAACTCCAAATGATCAGCAGATTTAAGAACATTGTTAGCTGCTTCCAGCAAAATGGTGAACAAGTGAAGAGGTGAAATTCTTCAAGTTATTCACTGCAAATTATTTTATCAGCTATTATTACTCTTAAGGTGTTAAAATATGCAATGTGCATAACACTCAAAATGTAGTAGGCATCTTAAAAGTATGAAAGCACTGACTTGGAATCCAATTTGGTCAAATTAAAAGGCTGGAGAACTCCTCTTCTATTTGAAAGTCTGTAGGAAGAGGTACTGGAAAGTCAAAAAAGAAAGAAACCTGATTATTTTCCTTACTGTGCAAACTCTCTCCAGTGGTTTTGGGAGAGATAGCCTGTGGGACAGGTCCCAGAACAGCCCCTAGATGAGTGTATCCAGCCCAGGAGAATCAGTCTGAAGACAGGGCTCCAATAATATGAGGCATATCACAGCAAGAGTGACTTAAGCAGCCCCTGCCCTTCTTGGCTGGCCTTTCCAAGCACAGCTATGCAGTATGACATTTTTCTGCTTTGCTGAGACAGAAGTTTTTGGCAACTTGCTAATAAAAGACTCAGAGAAAAATTAAAAAAAAAAATTGGCAAGACAAAAACATGCAAGCAAACAAAAGGTTCAGAATACACCTGAAATTCTGTATGTTGGTGCAGTTAAGGCTGGTATATATGATAAAACCAAGAGTGTTAAAACAGACTTCATATTAATAATGAGGATAAGTCCCTTATTGTTCGATATTACAGCTCAAATCCAAGTACATGGAGAATATGTGCTTTTCCTCTCCTTTTATCTCCTAGGACAAGTGAGGCCCAAAGTGGCTGTGTTGTCAACATTTAAATTTTCATGCAGAAATCATTTTATGCTAAATTTCTTAGAGGGAACGATGCATATCCTGCATGATTGACATTTCCCCACTAACTTTTCCTGCTCTTCTGGTGTGTGGCCAGGCTCTGGAGGACTGAACAAATGTTGCCAAATAGAATGTAGCAGGCTTTGATATTATTTCTATGAGTATGAACTCCATGTGCCTCTTTCTACCTGTGTGCTGCCTTTCTGCACTGAAAGTGTTAAATCTGAGCTGCAGCTTGCCCATATGCAGGAGGTACAGACACTGATCTCAGATAAACCCACTTACCATATTCAGGAGGTATATGGGAATTCTTTGAAGTCAGTCCTTCAATCATGGGTCTAGCAGGAAGCACTGGGGATGAGAATGACCCCTGGGGAGAAATGCAAACTGCTACTAACCAGAGTGAGGGAAGACAAAGAGGCTTAGAGGGATGGGAGCAGTTTCAAGCAAACTTTTCAACTGCTATAAAGCTGATCTCTGTCACACAAGGAGAAGATGATCTCTAGGAAATTCTGACCTGGGATATTTGCCTGTGAAATGGCTGCAAGACATTAAGGAATTGCCACCAGGTAATTCCTTAGTTTTTTTTTTTTTTTTTGTTGTTTTCCCTCTCAAATAAGGTAACCGGGTAACAAAGGAATGATACTGGGTTTGCTCAAAAGAAAGCAGAACGTGCCTAAACCCCTTTGGATATAGATTGCATCTGCTATTTTTAGGTATTTCTCCAAGTGTTGCAGACTGAGAAATAAGAGTTTTTTTGAATGTGCCTTTCTTTTGACCCATAATATCACGTTTTCCTAATAAAGATGCTCTCCAGCCTGCCTAATGGGATCTGTGAGATGGGAACTATAGCACGATGCCTGCAGTGTCCTGCCTTGCTCTCAGTGACAGTTCAGGCCCATCTCCCATCTTGCCATGCTGGAGGCTGGTGAAAGAGGGCAGTGTGCTGGCTGATACAGGACATTTGCCTGGGGGATCAGGAGCACTGTCGGGTTTCAGGGAGTCTTGGTGTGTAATTTCTGGCTTGCCCATTCCGGTGGCTCTAACAAGTAGTACAGAAGTGTTTGCTCTTGGGCTTAGCTGGGCCTGACACACATTATTCATAAGACTTTCCATCTGCTTAGCACCTCCAGACTCCTCCTGGCTGCTTATATTCAAAAATAAATCCTAAGAATTGCTGTTCAAAGTAAAGACACAGCCTGCAGCATTTTTGGTAGAGCATACTGAGCAGAACTTGAAGAGAACAGATAAGAGTTAACAGATGTTTGTAAAACAGGAAGGAAAAAACCTTCTGATTCATGAACCTTCACCAGGAACAACTTCCATATCCGAGGAGCAGAAACACTGAAAGTGTGAGAATCAAAGGCTCTCACTTAAAATGTAGGATTTGAGGGGAGACCAGAGGGGAAGGGTCTTGGGGAATGACTAAGCAAATACTTAGATAAGGAGGTCTGTGAGGTAAGCAGGACTAAATTGGTACATCACTTTGAGCACCAGCAATACAATTTTGTAGGTAATACTAAGATTTAATGGGCATCTGTGTTAGAGTGCAAAGTACAAGAGAAAATGCAGCACTGATGCTCTGGAGGCAGCACCCTCTGAAGGAGCTGAGGCTCCAAGGTATGGTCCAGATGGGTCTTAGAATTTGAAACAACAGAAATTTATGTCCTGGTTTATAATGTGCTGAATTATTGTCATGGTGTAAAACCAGTCGCCAACTCAGTCATGCAGCCTGCTCATTCATTCCCCCCCTCCCCGCCCCCCAGCTTCCTCCCCCTCACTGGTAGAGGGATGTGGAGGAGAATCAAAAGAATCTAACTCCCATGGGTTGAGATGAGAACAGCCCAGTAACTAAGGTATAACACTAACCACTACTGCTACCACCAATAATAATAATGACAAGGGACATAGCAAGAGAGGATAATACAACCACCTGCCACCCACTGACTGATACATGGCCCAACTCGAGCGCTGATCTAAACCTTCTGGATTACTGCCCCTAGTTTATATAGTGGGCATGACATGCTGTGGTATGGAATACCTCTTTGGTCAGTTTGGATCAGGTGTCCTGTCTCTGCTTCTTCACAGCTTCCCCTCCTTCCTGGCAGAGCATGAGACTCAGAAAGTCCTTGGTCAGAGTAAACATTACTGAGCAGCAACTAAAACCATCGATGTTATCAGCACTGCTCCCAGGCTGAAAGTCAAAACCACAACACTGCACCAGGTACTAAGAAGGAGAAAAATGACTGCTACTGCTGAATGCAGGACAATTATTTTTAGTAGCATTAACCACAGTGGATATCTTTATGGTTTTAATCCTTGAGCACAGATGTGTTTATGTTCCTTTAAAGTATGCTTGAAGTTTGCGATTTGCAAATGTTCAAACCACTGTAATAATTAAATTGCTTCAGGAGATTTTACCTGGGATACTGACATGTTTTCAGAAACACTTATTTTTCAAGGAGTTCCCCCCCCCCCTTGATTCTATGTAAAAGAATGTTAAAGCTCATAGCACCAAACCTCTCCTTTTTGTCTCAAATCTAAATAACTGCACTAGTCATAACAAAATTAATATCTCTGCCTGTATCCCAATGGTCTCCTCTCCTGTGTAAGTTCTTTCTCTGATGGGATGATTTTTTGTCTATATATAAGTAAATACATCTGCTCAAGGCCCCATCTTTCCTTTCACTGACATGACTGATACTATTGTATTAGTCCTTCAAAGTCATGCAAATGGAATCCTCCAGCTCTATGTATTAAATGCTGGCTAACCTGATTATTTTCTTTAAAACATAAATGAAATTATTACTATCCTTTTCCATTTTCACACCGTTTATAAACTCCTGGCAGAAAAAGGAAGGATAGATAATAAGATACTTGGATCACTTTCTTACCCTGTAATTAGCACATGAAAAAAGTACTTCCTGAAAACAATAGCTCCTCAGTCATTTGTCTTTATTTTAGTTTTGCTTTGAAGCCAAGGTATTTGAGATTTCATTAGCAGCCATTTTGTAAATGAGATTCCCAATAGTAAGAACCAAGTTTGAGTGCTCTATCGCATTAAAATTTAACATTTTTCTATGGCTTAATATAAATTCTTCTTAATGCAGGGAGACTTTTCCATGATGTTCATAGTTTAAAGGGCTAGATCTAATTAAAAACATAAGTGCCTAAAAGCGAAGTACTTCAGTACCTAACTCTGAGGCATCTGGCTCCTCAAATGCAGCCCAAAATCTTAAGTTACCAAGTAGGGCAAGCTTCTGTGCTTAAGGGAAGATTTAAGCATATCACAATAAGATTCAAACCAGCCAACAAGATGAAAAAGCAACTGCTAAGACAGTTTTAAACACCCCCCCCACCCCCCCCACCCCCCCCATGGTTCTCTTAGGCCAGAAGTAAGTACCTTAGACAAATTTTTAGGCCTTTCCTGAAGACTTTTCAATATTTTAAAAGTAATTGAGTGCTACTCTTTTTAAAACGGTCAGTGGGAAAAGAGATTAGAAACTGGTTTTGGAGTAGAAAGTGGAAATTAGGATGGTATTTCCCTGTCTATCACTACCTAACTGAAACCTGCTGCATGTCTGAAAGCCTAAGCTTTTCTGTCTGTGAAACCCTTCTGGGAAGAACTGCAAGCATTTCCACCAGATCATGGCACGTTAAGTCAGTCCCCTGGAAGGTAAATTTCACACCACAGCTCCAGCAACAGAAGAGCTCCTGGGATTTGCTGCTGCTCTTGCAAAGTGAGGAGTATGAACAGGAGCATGAGATATGATTTCCAAGCTTAAAGCAAAGCAGTGATTTCCTGTTGTTCGAAGATGTGTAAGGATACAGGTTATTGTGAGTCCTGGGAAAAAAATGTGTCCACATGGGACTGTTTTAGCTATCTGAGACCATCCACAATCAGGTGGCTCCAACTGTCACTGAGTCTGTACTGCTCCTGGCTTTGCTCCGGAGGTGTTCACTTCTTACCCCACACAAGCTGGAAGATAAATATATGCACATGTAATAGCTTCAGAATCCTTCCCAAAAGATCTTAAAGGAGAGAAAATTCTAATCAAAACCCCCTGTGGGGTGGAGTATACTTCTGGATGTTAAGTTAGAGCAACATGGATACCACAGAGGGACTCTTCATCAGCAGCTGTAGTGATAGGAAGAGGGGTAATAAGTTTAAACTTACACAAGGGAAGTTCAGGTTATATATAAGGAAGAAATTATATTCTGTGAGCGTGGTGAGGCTCTGAAATAGGCTGCCCAGAGAAGTGGTGAGCTCTACATCACAGGCAGTGTTCAAGGCCAGGTTGGACAGATACTTGGGTGACATAGTCTAGGGTTAGGCATCCCTGCCTATGGCAGGGTGGGGTTGGAACTAGAAGATTTTAAAGTCCTTTCCAACCCAAAATATTCTATGATTCTATGATTCTAACAGGTACATCAAGCAAACTTGCCTTGACTCTGTTACTTCTTTCTCATTCCTCTCTTCCTGATGATAAAGGCTTAGTGATACACAAAAGCACAAGTACTGTATATCTGTGTTTACTGTGAAGTGTACCATGACATTTATGTATTTCCTGGGTTTTACTCTGTCCATTAATTGTAACTACAGATATTTTGGCTTGTTGCTTTGCTAAGTTTAAAAACATAGCCATATGAGCAGTAAGCATTCACATCATATTGTTATGTGCTCATGGCTGATTAGCTGACTTGGGGTATAAATGTGATCACCAATAAAAAGCATAATGAAAGCTTGTTATTTTTCAAAATAATTAAGTCAAAGGAAAAACAGTTCAGCATGACTGTAAAAGTAGTAATTGGTTCATTACCTGTAATCATGTTAGCCTGCTCATATCATCAGAGGCTAATTGGAGAAAGAAAAAAAAGAGGCTACATCACTGTGTACATAAGTGTGATCTGCATATCTACATGTGTTTTACTGTATTATAAGTATTATATTATTAACTTATTAGATAAAACAGTATGGGGGAGTATGGCAGTGCAGAGGCAGAGATACTGAGAAAATTTTAAAGGTACACTGGGAGGGCAAGAGAATGATTCATTCATCACATAAATTTAAATGAAGAAACTTAAATTGTATCTGTAATACCAGATCACCAGGACTGACATCCTGTTTTAATGCAAAGAAACAATTGCACCATTCCTGTTCTAGTACAAATGTTTCTTGAGAGAAATAAGGTATGCTATCAGTACTATCACATTCTTTACAAAGAAATGAAGCAAAGATGTAATGAGAAGGCCTTTATAGTATGTTGCCTGGCCTCATGCTACATTTTTCAAAGTCTCATTCTTAAAGTTTCCATTCTGTTTCTTTAGAGGACTGGAAATATCCTTTTGCTTCTGACAACAAACTTGGCATCTGTTGAAGGCTACAAAATTTTATATAAATATTTTGTAAACTGCTTGGTGGGAGTAGGTCCTGTCATTTGTCCATTGTATTTACTATTTGTTTTTGTTTTATAGGGAAATATTTTAGTACAGTGCCTTTCAAACAACATTAAAAAAATATCACATTCAACAGTGAAATAATAGTATCAGGGCCAAAAGTCTTAAACTGAGGTATTTGCATACCTCTAGGAGGTACATGGCTCAGCGTGGCAATATTAGAGTTTGGAAAGGGCAAGAGTATGGACTGATTGCTGCTTCTTGGTTTATCCTTTCACTTATACTTATTGTTTCTCATGCTATTGTTATAGAAACTAGTAGAAATAGTTTTATATAACGATGAAGAAGTATCATGGTCAGCAGGGAAGGAGCTGGGATGGTAAGAGTCAAGCCCTTTGTTACAGTCCACTTCTGTCTAGGATCTAGCAGCAAGAAACTCTTTAGGTTTCCTTAGACAATATTTCTTATGTATTTGTCAGGGGACAGTATTAGCCAAATGACCACCAGCTAATAGAAGACTGAGCTGCAGAAGACTGACAGTTTAAGTCAGATGGACCCAGGTTTTGTTCTGACCCAGTAGAGCTTTTCTTATATTCTGTTCTATAAGATCCTAGAATATATAGATCCTAGCTAGCACAAATTATTGAGACAACAGAAACGGGAGGACTCACTAAAAATTTTTGTATTTGGCCAAACTCTTCTTCCCTCTGCTTTCTGTGGTAGAACTGGGAGACTTGAAAACTAAGTGTAGTTCCCACAAAGCACATAGAATATGAGATACATGGAAATTTTCATTACTATCAGCAGGCTGCAATATTTAAAGGACACAAGGACCAAATAATGTTTGAATAAGGTAAGACTCCTCTTGGACTTGGAGTATTCATGTTTATTTTCACTTAAGGTTTATAGGAATTATTGCTTCTGTGACCTGCTTGGGAGCTTAGATCAAAGGACTAAAGTCTCCGAGCTCTAACACTGACCCTTAGGAAAAGAACATCAAAAATAGGGCAGCTATTGAGTGATCCTTCCCATAGTATAATTTCCCTGCTGTCAGCAATCAGCATTGTAGTTTTTTGGTTGTTTTTTTTTTTTTTTTTTTTTTTTTTTCTGAACCAAGGGTTGCATCTGGGCTTTCATGTTTAATAACCAATGATGTGCATCTCCTCTATGAATTTGCATAATGCCTTTTAAAATCCAGATAAATTTTTGTTCTCTGCCTGATACTGTAGGCAGTAAGCTTCACAATTTAATTACGTATTATATAGAGAGCACTTCCATTTGCTTTTGTTTTTTAAACCTACTTTGTTTTTCAGTAGAGAAAATACTGACAGTAACAATATCACTTTGCTAGTGTAAGTGCACACCCACTAGGAGTTTCTGCTGGCAGAGCTACTTTGATTAGAGGTCACTTGGCTATGTTGGCCAAAGTAGGATAGATGCCCTTAGCCTAAGTACGCTGCCAGGAAGAATAAAGTGGCAAGTTGCATTCTTCCCAAAAATGAGGGATTTTGACCCTTTGTCTGCACTTGGCTTGCTTTCTGAAGTTGTTGAGAAAACTCTTTTCTTGTGGTAGAATTCAGAATAACTTGTTCATTGTTATTTTAGACCTATATATGTATCTTTACCTTTTTCTGATCTTGCAGATACTTAACTGGGAAAAAAGAAACACTCTTATACAGTAGATGTTCAACTGTTTGACCATCATATTGTACTATTGCTAAATAAGTTTAACTGTGCACCTTGTCTCCCTTTGCCAATGTACTGAAATGCGATTCCTTTCTCTTTGGTGATGCTTCTCTGAAATCCTTTTCATAAATAACTTTCTGATGATAGGCTGATCTTGATTCACAAACACTCAGAGAAAACAATAATCATAAAATCATGTTTGTTCCTTCACTTACAATACTTATGCTTATAACAGGGTGCTATATTGATCCATAGCTGAAAGTACAAAAAATTTCTGTAGAGATGAATTGCCTATTATACTTTTGAATTTCTATGAAAATTGCCTCTTGAAAACACTCTTCCTTCTCATGGGCTTTGACATCCCACTTTTGCTTTCCACAGGAAACAGATCCACCTAATCCATAGGCCAGTTTGTTTTAATAAGGTTCTTTGTTAAAATTTAGTCTGATTAGATGACCGTATTTTTTTCTGTACATTTTTTAAGCTTTCTTTGCTTTACCTCAAAGTCTTGTTTATTTCCTCACTTTACATTTTAAACCCTTTGAAGTTTTCTCACTCTACCCTGTAAGCCTTTAAAGTTTCCTTGGTTTAGCTCATTTTCATCAAATAAAAATGAATAATTTGATTTTATGTACATCTGAATGCAGAATACTGTGTGTTTATGTGTATCAATGGACTTTTCCCCTTTGAGGGCCTTATTCAATTTTGGCTGTCTTATTTGTTAAAAAAAAAAAAAACGAAGAAGAAGAAGAAATTTAAGCAATCCAAAACCAGGTGGCAGGTATGATCGGAGTCTTGGAAAGGTTAGAATGTAACAGAGAAAAATGATGAGTGTGGTTACATTTAGAGAGAGAAAAAATATGAGGGAACATGGCAGTTACATCAAATAATGGGTAGTGTACAGAAAAAAAAAAATCAAGCCCCCATATTCACTTTTTTATTACAAAAAAAAAAAAAAAAGAACAAAAATCAATATCATTAAAAAAAAAAAAAAAGAAAACAATCCCAGGCACAGCGACAGGTTGGATAGAGAAGGGATTCAGAGCAGCCCTGTGAAGAAGGACTTGGGGGTGTTGGTTGATGAGAAGATGAACATGATCCAGCAGTGCACACTTGCAGCCCAGAAAGCCAACTGTATCCTGAGCTGCATCAAAAGGAGTGTGACCAGCAGAATGAGGGAGGTGACCCTCCCGCCTCTCTACTCTGCTCTTGTGAGACTTCACTTGGAGTATTGTGCACAGTTCTGGTGTCCTCATCATAAAAGGACATGGAACTGTTGGAACAAGTGCAGAGGATGACTATGAAGATAATCAAGGGACTGGAGCACCTCCCATATGAAGACAGGTGGAGAAAGTTGCGTTTGTTCAGCCTGGAGAAGAGAAGGCTGCTTGGAGACCTCCTAACAGCCTTCTAGTGTCTTAAGGGTGTTTATAAGTATACTGAGGAGGGACTCTTCATTAGGGACTATAGTGATAGTACAAGGGGGAACAGGTTAAAATTTAAACAAGGGAAGTTTAGATTGCATATAAGGAGGAAGTTCTTTACCGTAAGGGTGGTGAGGCCCTGGAATGGGTTTCCCAAGGAAGCTGTGAATGCTCCATCGCTGGTGGTGTTCAAGGCTGGTTTGGACAGAGCCTTGGGTGGCATGGTTTCATGGGAGGTGTTCCATTCCCATGGCAGAGGGATTGAAACTAGATGATCTTAAGGTCCTTTCCAACACTAACTATTGATTCTATAATTCTATCAGTAAGGGTATTCAATCAATTTTAAGTTTATTACCTTTCAGCAGAATATACACAGATTATTGTATAGCATATTGTATGATATAAAGGATGTTCAGTTGTATTGCACGAGTAAGAATTAATGAAGTACATGAGACCACGCTACTGTACAATGTTAATGACAATTGGAGTTTAAGCCCTTGCCACTCCAGGTGAGCCAGTATCTTTCAAGGCTTTAAAAATGTTTGTTATTGCATGTGCTGCTGTTCATTGGCTTTTCTGTTTCGTTTGAATGGTAGAGATATTGGGTAGCCTTGATAATGAAAAGATGCTGAACAATGTCTGCTGTCCTGCAGTCTGATGTCTTGGCTAAAAAAGAAATATATGAAGGATTTTGACCACTGCTAATGGTAAATAATAAGGAAACACAAAGCTTCTTGAGCAATGAAGGTGTACATCTGTAAGATAGAATATAGTGCCTTATCATGCACTGCAGTTTATTAACTATGCTATCAGATAAGAGCATGTGAAAGAGTTAATCCTCAGCCGAACGTGTATGTGTGAGTGAACACAGTCAGATTTCCAGAAATGAACCTTTGTGACTGTTACCAAAGTTAGTATTTTCTGGTTTGTCAGCTCAACTCTGTGGGGCTCCTGAATGACTGCCTGGAGACAGGAACAATCTAACAACTAATGCTTCTGTGATTTCTAACAAACAGGACTGTATCTTCAGGCGGAATCTAGTGTTCCTCTACAGAACCAGGAAAGTGGAGACTGACAAGAAAGGCTCCACAGAGAGGCATTTTGAAACATTTTTTTGGGGAGTGAAGAGGTAGAATGAAGATATTTGCACTGAGGTTGAATGTGACAGTACTTGATATTTTAGTATTTCTACTGGATATCTTGTGATACAAATTGCATATTGTGAGGCAAAGCAGCCCATAGAGGCATCTTCAGATGGGCTGAACTTTCTGGATAGTGCTGCAATGTACTGCTCCCCACTTACTCTTTAAGGTGCGCTTGGTTTTTATTTTCTTATTTGTAGAATAGACATCTTGGACATATACTTCTAGAATGGTTGACACAGGCACACTCCATAAGCAGATTTGGAAACTAAAGTATGACTTTGCCAGAGATCTTCTGCACTTCAGGTCTGAGAACAGGGGGTTAAAAAAGTCATGAATCCTGCATGAAATATCTGTCATTAGCAAATCTGTCTGCTTCCATTAGTTGCATTTGTGTCAATTCTTTAAAGTCCTTCTGGAAGAAACATATGCTTGTCTAGCTGACAAAAACATGGCTGAAATTTACCACAGTGTGAACTACTTGCATTCTCCCCTTATTTTGCTGAGCAAACATGTGCTTTTGAAAGCTAAGAAAAAATAAGGGTATGACAGAGAAGCAGAAGATGCTGAACTGGCACTAGTTTTGAATGGGAGAAGGAGGAACTCTATTAGTTCTTAGTAAAAGCAAAGTAAAATTATTCACCCTGTATACATATAACTAAGCAGGTCCAAGAACTCATTGGAATTTAAATTAGTGTAAGCTTTAAATTACCCTTCTTTCTCCCACTGTGCTGAACGACTGCTTCTAAAGTATACTTTCAGCTGTGTAAGTAGGCAGATCCCATTTGAGCCAACTTGACCAGAATGAGAGACTGAAATGGAAGATCACATTTTGCAGTCAGCCTCTCAAAGTGTCATGATGTGCTTAGAATGGTTTTAATAGTGGATACTCCAGATGCCATGATCTACATTTGATGGTCACTATCAGGTAAACGATGTGATTAAGACAATGGCCAAAGCTGTATTCTTGCATTTATAATATAGAGCTATTGTTAGCGCGTGCTTCTAAAGAACCACATGTGAGACCCCGTGATGTGATTAATCAGGCATTCTGACTATTTTTGAGTGATCCCAGCACTGACAACTGAAAGCAGGAGGGATTCTTCTCCGGTATAGTGCAGCTTATGACATCCTGTTATGCAGTCTGAAATGAGCACTGATATTCCAGTGAAAGAAAGCTAACACTTTGTGAGGGAGCGTACATAAACACTAAAAATTTGGCAAGGACAAGAGCCAAATGCAGGGCCATTGATTTGACAGTATTATTTCTCATCCAGTGTCTGTTGTTCTAGTGTTGCTTCTTAAATTATGAATACGTTCTTGGCCTGGTAGAAAGTACAAAGGACAGATCATCTAAAGCATGCCTGAATTTGGGGAAAAACAGAGCTATGTTACAGTTTCAGATTCTACAGTTCAAACTTATGCTTTCTTCTCTGCCTACTCAACAGAGTAGGCAATCAGATTTTTTTTAAAGCTTTTTTATTAAAAGAAGGCACCTCAGGTGTATGCATTACTAGAACAAAAGCTATAGAAAGGCTCATGAAATAATCCAAGTGTTTCACCTAAAACTATATTCAGACTTGCTTACAAGGGAAGGAATAGATTACACAGATTACATATTAAGCAGCACTCAAACACAAACAAAAGAAATGCACATCACTGACACTATTTTCCAGGATTATGTGAACATTTGTGTGGTGCTGATTTATATATATACATGTGGTTTTAAAACTAGCCAAAGTATTAATTGCAGATAAATGTGAACTTTGAGAATTGATCTCAAATCCACTTTTTCAGTATTTGACCAAAAGAAATTGATGATTGAGTCATATGCAATTAACATTGTGTTTGTAAAACTGAAAGCAACTGCTGAGACAATGATTCTACTCCTCTGTTCCCTACATCAAAAGGGTCATGTAGTACTATTCAGTAGAAGTTCAGGTTATTCATGATTGACTATCAATATTATTGGATCACTTTTCCCTGTATTCCTGATTTTTTAGGTCTGAAATGTTGCAGAATAGTTTTGCTGCAGGCAAATGCAGTTAATGTTAATGGCAGTCCTGTTCCTGCAATTCCAAATGCAAACTGAAAAATCCTTCTTAGTCCAACACATCCTCAGCTTGTCCAATCTTTCTTTGAGATGAGGCAGTGCCAATTAGTGTTCTCTAGCAATCCAGTTTTACACCCAGGCTGATTAAATAAACATAAAAGTTTCTGTAGGTGGTTGTATTCAACAAGGCACATTAAAGCTGTAAGATGCAGGAGATAACATGAAAGAGCGCCTGTCTCCTAGAGTAAAGATGTGAAATCTTGTTCAACAGCAAGCTACCTGAAGAGCCCAGCGTTACTTCCAAAGGAAGAACTACGATCATCACAAATTCTTTTGTGCCCAGCACATATCTTCTTGATAGTTATAGGAGACTACAACAAGTAGAAGAGCTCTCACTAAACCAACTAATAAAGAGAAGTATTGAGAAAATATATTGTAATGCCAGTCAGCATATTTGATAGTTAACGACAGCTCATTTCACCTCATGACTATCAATTTGCATGCTTTCATTAAAAAAAAAAAAGTGTCTGTAAGAAGAAGCAGCTAATTTTTTTTCTTTTTTTTTTTTTATGAATATGCCTTCATGTCATTATTCACAATATTATTATATTGATTCAGTGCATAGCATTTCATTAGTCTTTTTTCCTTATTTTTCCTGACACATAATATATATAGCATATCTATATATATGTCTGCATTTTACAGAATAAGTACCTGTAGACATTTTCAGTGCAGATCAAGTTGGTAGTGGAAGGAAATAGAGAGAAAAAGTCAGCTAGTAGCAAAAATAAAGGAAGTCTTTCACAGTCTCTTGAATGTTTTGGTCCATAGCATGCCCATCTGCATTGTGGCCAGAACTGCAAAGCAGACAGCCCTGATGCCTGCTCTTAAAAACAGAACAAAACCCCACAAAAGTCCCCTCAGTTTCACTTATCTTTATATTATTTATGCATTTATTTTTGAAAAAGAAAAAATAGAGCAGTTTGTCAAACATTTAAGGATGACAGGCAAGTCATGTTGTTGCAATGCAGGTAAATGCTGTCATGAGTGACATTGGCTGTGTCACTATGTGCAGCATTAGCCAGGGAATTTGAGAAGACAGGCTCATGAAAAAAAAATGAATGTTGTCAGACAACCCTGCATTTTTTATTATTAAAATCTTGAGTGAATTTAGTGCTCATGAAAGTGAGGGACTAAGCTTCCTCACACATCCCTTTCAATAAATCTCAGTTCTGACCTGCAGCAGCCTTGCTATTCTAGTTATGGGCCTTAAGCAGATATTACTCACCATGTCGGATTGTGGTAGTTTTGTGAAACAGATAGCTGAAGACTTAGACGATGCCATTGAACATATTCTTATTTGTGTCCCAACCATGACTGAAGCCCAGGTCCTCAAAGATGACGGGTAATCACAAAGTATATAACCCACTACTCTGCTTCCTGGTTAAAATGAAAATTGCTCAGTTGTGTGTTGTGGGTGCTTTACTTCTACTCATGGAAATTGGTAACTCCCATTTTGGTAGGATGTTAGTTCCATGAGTTGTACTGTGGGGATTTATTAATTGGAGAAATTGTCCTGAAAGGGCCTTCCAGAAAGTGACATTTCTGCATACTATGGAAATATCCTTTTTCAAATTGTCATATTCAAAATGCGACTTCTAACAGCACTTTATTATCCAAGTGGATTCCATTTCTACTACTAAGCAAACAATTGCTGTTCAAGAGGAATGAGGAGTAAGAGTTGCCGGCAGCTGCATAATATGGGTGTGGGAGGCTCCAGTCTCTGCAGACACCCCTGGAAAATGGTGGTAGGTTCTCCTGGCAAGTCTTGGTTTTGGATTTCAACCTGTGGTGTGATAGACTGCAGTTAAGCAGGGATTAACAGCATTGCCTCTCTTATTCAGGCAGATATTTAATCCAGGTCTCTTATGAGGGAAAGCAGTGAGCAGATATGTGGGTGGCATTGAAAGGACCAGAGATCGTCCCTGAAGAAGTCATGACTTGGTGATTGCTGCTGTTGCTTTCACCCTGGAAGAACATGCTCTAAGACCCTGCAATGCAGAGATCCTGTCTCATATGTTATGTGTCTCAATGCAGAGCCTAATCCATTTAGGCAAGCATGGAGTGAAAATATCATTGCCTTTACAGTGAAAGCTGAAGGCTACAACAGATCTAAATGCAATGGCTCCATCAAAATAAACACTCAAAGCCATCTTAACATTGAGGGTATGGAATTGATAATGACATTGAGAATGGATTTTAGGAAGAGTGTATTTCAGTCTTGCAGCTATAACTGCACTTAGGATTCTAGTGCCTTTATAATAATTTTGTAACCTTTGAAAGGTTGAGAAACTTTTATTCTGGCCCTTTTTCTGAGAAGTTGTGAATTCTTAGGACATGATCACTTTTTCTGCAGTGGCAAGCTCATAGCCTAATTACAATGCCTACCAAATTGGCAAAAGAATAGTTGTTTACTGGAGATACCTTTGACAACCTGCTTATTAAGGAAATACATACATGTTTGCTTTATTCATAGAAGTATCTGCAGGAAGATATTTCAATGCCCTGTTTTGTAGTCATAGAATCATAGAATAGTGAGTGTTGGAAAGGACCTTAAGATTACCTAATTCCAACTCCCAGCCATGGGCAGGGACACTTCACACTAAAATATGAAATGTCAATAAAAAGAGCAAAAGCATAGGAGTAAATGTATGGTAGAACATTTTATGTAGTATATACATATGCAATTATTTTCACTGTAATTTTGCCCTGGACTGCAACTAAAGCTACAGTACTTACTTACATTTATCTACATATTACTTTTAAGACACCTAAGTTTTTAAACGTGCCCAAATTAAAACCTTGACATAACCTGTGAAGAGATGTTATAATCTTACATTTTGAGAGCTTTGAGAAGACAGTGCTAAGCTTTGAAATGAAAGAAGCAATTTGTCCTTGTAAGTCTCCCATTGTTTGGCTGGAGTCCACTACTCACAGGAGATGCTGCTCTTAGCACCTGTTTTATTATTAGTTTCAGTGAAGTTACACTGTTTTGCAATTCAAATTGCTCTATTAAAAAATTGTGATGTGGCATTAAAATTTTAACGAGCAATCCTCTGTTTGCCTTTTGTCCCACTTAACATCAGATCCTCAGAGATGAGTAAGGAAAGAATATTAAGTAATCATAAAACAGTTGCACAAAAGCTAAAATTCCAAGGACTAAAGAACAGACAGGAAGAATGGTAAAAAAGATTAAATTACTAAAAAGATCAAACCCTGTTCATCTTTTATATTTATTATTGTTTTTATTATAATGAAATATTCAACATTTACCAAATTAAGACCGCATGTTTTTGCTCTGTGGTTGTAAAGTCTGACCTCTGTCAGCACAGAACACTAAAACTGTCCTAGATCTGGTGAGATTTTGTGAGTGTAAATATAATCAAATTCTCAGAGACCATAAATTGTGTTTATACATCGCTATTGAACATTCTTGTACATTGTTTTACAGTCTATCAAAATGTCTGGGGACAGTTTGCTTTCTTTATTTGATTATTTTGACTTTCAGAACACTTTTTATTTTATGTAGCATAGCAATATATATATATATTTTTATTATTATTACTTTTTCTGGTTGTTTAATACCTGCATACTTCTTATAATGCTTCCTTACAAAGTGACCATAAATGGATCTTTTACTCTGCAGAATCCCTGATAAAAATATCTCTTACTACCACCAATAGTGATAGAGGGGGTGGAGTGGGTAGACTTTGAAATTTGCTTTTAAAAGTGTAAATCCTCAGGCAAAATAAACAATATTATTTCAGATTTAAAAAAAAATGCACAGAGAGATGATAAGAAAAAATCTAATGTCTGTAGAAGGCTGTGCTTTAGCAAACTAGGTATATGTTGGTATGTTTGCTTATTTTTTAAGTTTTCCAGCACCAAAATGCATGTTTAAATGATTGCATTTGACAAAGGAAAGACAAGGAAAAATGGTGCAGCATCTTTAATTTATCAGTTTACATGAGATGCAGGCAATAGCCTGTGGGTACCAGATTGTGATTTTTCTACTCAAGTACATTCTCATGTTTTACTGATGAGCTATATGCCAGATCCTTGTGTTCTGTATAGTAAGAGTTTCATGGTACATCTGCTTCAATTGCTCTATCTCTCGTTTTGTTTTGTCACTAGACTCACTTATGCTACAGAAGCACTGACTATAAAAGAAGCTACTTTAATTCAATAGCATATCAAGAAGGTAGACTCTCTAATGCTTACAATACAGCTATTTGTGTCTAATGTCTTCCACTGTGCCAAAAGTGGTATGGCAATTGACACAATGTTCTGTCATACATCACAGGATACATAGTTTTCTGACCTACTGATAAGTTTCTTAACTAGAAAAGCTGCATATGCATATAGGCATGTGTATCAGCGTACAGCTGTAGACAGGATGCCATAAAGGGGGCATATTTGCATACCTGAATGTCCAACTCTATATACAAGACACCGATGAAAAAAGCACATATAATTAGCAAAAGAGTAGCTTTTTCTCCATTCCCAAAGTCATGTATCACAAAAAAGCCAACAAAGAAAGTTAGTAAAGTGAGAATAGCTTTGACTGTGTACTTTAGCATTTACATAGTAAATGTCATTGGATGTCTTCTGTGTATATAAACTGTAAGGATAAAATGGTTTTCAAGGACAGAGAACATTATATGAGAAGTTAAACCAACATAGTACGTCACCAGTCAGTTTGCTATATATTTTTTCTTGTTCCATTTGGTAATCTTGGCTACTCAGTATCTATCAAAGGGTTGCAGTTTCAGTTTAAATTGCTGTGCCGTGGTCAAAATTGCTGCAAAAAGAAGTTGCTAAGCTTTATGAAAATACAATGATAAATAGTTCTTTAAACCTGAAACTGTGTGTACAGGACACGACTTTTGCAGTATTCTCTAACAGTTCCACAGAATAAACACAGGAAGGAAAAAAAGGGTGGAGCTTTATAAAGAAAAGGACAAAAAACATCCTTCCTACAAACTCTTCTTGTATCCCTTCTCATATTTTTTGTTTGAATAAATGCTGAAGATTACAGTGTTATGACTGATCCTGTATAGGGCTCTAATCTCTGAGTTTTTTTTTCTGCTTAATTTTAATCTCACCTGTGCTAACATCCACCCTGAAAAACGCTGTTTGGAACAAAGAAACTATAAACAGAGGCTGAAACCATCTTTAGTTTCAGCGTCTTTATTACTGAAAGGATGTGTGGCTTAATTTTACATATTTTATCTTTTTTTTTTCTTGGAAATATAGTTTATCATTGTATGTGAATTGCCATTGATAAGGCCAGTAATTAGCCTCATATTATTTTCAGCATAGTTCACATCCTCACATCCCAAGACAGAAAATGAGAAAATGGGAGCCTTAGACAAACAGAATTCTTGTAGAAGATCATTAGGAATCCTACTGTGACATGCCACGTGCAACCTCGTTGATTCAAATTAGTCATCTGCATTGTTCTATATTTTAGACTGCAGGAGATTTCAATTTATTTTACAAAACCACAATTGTTATACATTTATGATCAGACTAACAAGTAACGTTCTGCACTCTGGAAGACAGAAAAGACATTTTAATATGTATTCATTACACAGCTCTGCTTGCAACACTATTTAGAGTTTTATCAGTGTCTAGGTAACAAAGTTCTATTTTCTCAGCATTTTGCAACTGATCTGTAAACATAAACTCTCAGTTAAACACAGCATTGTATTGAAAGTGTTATCAAAACTCAGGGCTTTGATTTTCCTGGTTTTTTTTTGGTTTTTTTTTTTTTTTTACTGAAAAGAGATTTTAGATGATACACACCTTTGAAAAGAATGCACTCTATTCTTGATTTTTATATGTTTAGATGCAGTACAGGCTCAAACACTGCTAAACCCACTGTGGTTGAGCTGATAAATTATAAGAGCAAAAATGCTGTTTGTCACAGTCCCAATTTACTGTGAGGTCAAATATGAACCTTTAAAATAAGAGTTTAAACTGAGTTATAAAATAGTCCTTTATGATGGTTATTTTATCCCATTCATGTTTTTATGCAAAATCTTTGCTGATATTGCTGATGGCAATATGTATATTTTTTTAAAATATACCTCCCCTGACTAATATGTCTCAACAATTTACATTCTTTATTCATTGCTGATATATACTGGTGTAAATCCATCTATTTCAGTAGATGATTTACTTCAACAGAATATTTAGTCCCATTCAGTATCCTGTCAGGAAACTCAGTAATCTCACAAATACTTATATCTTCACAATGTATGCTGTAGATGCAAATAAAGCAAACTGAAACTTGTCCTTGGTAGAGAGAAGGGGCTTCCAAAAGATCCTTGCCTGGGAAGGGCATATTTGTGTTTTTATTTTCTTGGAAGTTGTCAGAAATTTAATGTTCTTAAAATAGATGAGTTTTATGTTATATATTTTTGGATACATACACTGAAAAATTATTCATATGAATTCTCATTCCGTTGTGCACAGAATCAGGAATCTGATATATTACTTCAAGAGTACATAATACAGCACCAGGGAAAGAATTCAAGGGTAGTGAAATAGCTCAAGGGACCAGTAATAGAATATGAAGCCTAGGTTGTTGGTTCAAATCTAATCCAGGTTGGAAGTAACAGCAATTATTGCTATCTAATGTCTTTTCAGTGATCTGTATGAAATGAGTTTGTGGTCTCAGTGTAGTTTCTAACAGACAGGTGTCTAGATCGCAGCTGACACCGCTCTTGGCAGACTCCATGTAGGGACCAAAGTCCAAATGGGTCTGTAGATTGAACTGCTCTTTGGTGTCAGGGCAATATTCAAGCATTTCAGCGGGGAGTGTCAGCCAGTGACTTTTTAGAAACTATTCTACTGGTGAGAACTGTTTTAGTCTTCAGGTTCTTTCCCAGGAGTCCTCTTAAGATCCAAAAATTTTTTTCAGTCAAACAGTAAAGATGAAATAATTCTCTTAACACTTGTATTAAAAAATTAACACCCAGAAACACAAGATGACAGTCATAAAAGCAACAGTCACAATAATTTCAATTCATTTGCTGAAACTTGTGTGCTTAAATTTATTCAAGTGTTGCACAATAGGATAATTCCTTTAAGAGCTTGCAAATTTCTCCTGCATACTACACCACGGCATGCATATCCAACATGTCCTGTCACAAATCACTGATAGCAGTAGGATTGTGGACATCATTTCTTCCCTTCCTCTTGAAAGAGCACAAGGAGAAATCTTTACCAGCTAGGGATACTGCTCAAATGACCTCCTTGATGTGATCATTCATGCCACTTGTATTACAAAGCCCTCTTCTCTCTTAACCTGTCTGGGTATGTTAGATCAGAAAATATGTGCAGAACAATTCAGTAGTGACTGCTTGCAAGACATTGCTTTGGTGGTGTTGGATTTCCCAAAGGATATGCAGAATCCCCTGTACAACTCTTTCTACTACAGTGAGCTGCTAAATAATGTGTAGGTTGCAGAGCTGCACCCTGGGTCAGATATTTTCCAATTGAAATTCACAAGCAAATCCTAGGGATAAACACTGTGGTCTAAGCAGAAAAAATGCCACAAAGACATGTAGAAAATATCAATTTTTATGTATCAGCCAGTTAGAAAAATGAGACTTCTGAAAAATAATGTTATTTACGGACATCCCCAAGGGTAACTATTTTATAAAGGGACTGGGACTTTTGTATGATAAACACAAATCAGTGTGCTTAAAGCAACTATCTGGGAATTATGTACTGTTTTGATTATAGGAATTTATATTTCACCAAAGGAATATAATTGCAAGGAAAACAATTTTTTTTTTTTTTTTTCGATGCCATTCTTGTACCTTTTGACCTGGGTTTCAATTTAGCAGAGATACAGGAAATTTTGATCAACGTAGATACATATATAAATGTTTGTATAGTAAGTATCTGGCAGGCAACAACACTTCTGGTGAGGACTATTTGGATCTGGACTCCACATGATACTAATTTCTAGGTAGTAAGGGCAGTAAAGAAGAAGGAAGTCCAAAGAGAAAAGCTACCATATTTTTCATACTACAGATGATAGGTATTATTTGCCTTATTATTATTTTATATTATTTATGGATCATTCTAAGAGTGACATATGTGTGTTTAAGATATTCATGTAAGATATTATATGCATGGAGAGAAAGAAAGAAAATATTTGGGTCTAATTCTTACATATTTTATCATGAAAATTGAATCTCAAGAGACTTGAAAAGCAAAAAAAAAAAAATAAAGGAAAGAAGAAAAGAAATTTACCCAAAAGCAATAATAGAAAAGAGAAAAAGATTGATATCAATAAAAAATGAAGGATTAGGAGACTCAAACAAAAGAAGACTTAAATATATGATAGAGAAGAAAGAAATGGAAGGAGTTTTAAATTTAATAGACAGTTCATAAATTAGAAAATCTGTCATATAGCATTAAATATCACACTTAGCATTTCACTAATATATTAATAATTTATGTTGTGATATATGTTTCATTGTAGTGCCAATAATTTATATTTTGTGTGGAATTCTAAGTCTATATTTCCGGATTTAGTAAGCCTCAGAGTTTTATCTAGCTTTCCTGCCTCATTTCGCATAGTAATCAGACATTTCTAAAAGAAGCATGAGCCCTGTGTGAGAGAATTATAGCAAATGGGCAGGAGAGCTCCTTGTTTAACACAGCATTTGAGGTCACAACTATATTGCTGGGTTCACCAAATTATTACTGAGTAGTTATTTGTAAGGACAGGAGAGCTCTGTAAGTTCCCCATGCTTACACACTCTGAAGCATTTTATCTTTAAATTTCTAAAACTGTGAGCAGGGTTTTAACCACGAGACTGTGGCTGGTTCTTAGCTAAATTCCTATACAATACTTTGAAAAGATCAAGACTATGGTATGATTGTATTTTTTTTATTTTGTTTAAAAAAGAGCAGAGTCTGAAAGTGTCCTGTGCTGCAAGGCCAGCTTAATATTTTTCACTTCCTACATCACACTCCCTGTTTCTCCAGAGGTTCTTCACCACAGACTTGGTTTTGCCTTTTCTTTCAAATTTCTCTTTGTATTTCAGTTATGCCTGTCACAGATTTAGGCTATAAGTGAGAAGCCAGCCTGAATGAGGACTTCTTCTTCCAATATGAATTGCTGCTGCGTTATATACTGTTCCCCTTTCCCTTCTAGCAGTGCAAGCAGTTACAGTCCCCTCATATTCTGCATCCTCTTCTGTGGATCACTGGTATCCAGTAACCCAAGTGTCAGTAACTACAGCCTTTAAGACAAAACTCTGCTTGATTCTCAACTCTTGCATGGTTTACTCTGTTGTAACGATTGCCTATGCAAGCACAAGCCTTTAGTTTGGCATAGTGTATGCTTCTGCTTCTAGAAAGAAATAGCACTCACAGCTAGAAACTAGAAAAAAACTCCCACACTGAAATAGTCTGTAAGGGGAGTTGAAATTCTTGTAATCAGAAGCAACGTTGTGCATAAATGGGCACTGTTTGAAGGGCAGCAAATAGACTCTTCTAGAAAAACAGGCAATTAAATAAAAATGTTTTCTTTTACTCTGTGTAATGTGATTGAGGAGAGATACTCACTGGAGATACACAGTTAGGAATCTCATAATTGCAGCAGGATGAGGGAACCCTGTTATACCCACCACAGCCCAGCCTCGGGGTAGCAATAGAGACAGTTCCACAGCTGCTAGGGAGGAAATCAGCCAAGAGAGAAACCATTGAGCTGTCAATAAATCCAGATGTCACTGCTGCTGTGATTGGAAAAAATACACCAGAGGTTCTCGTCTGGGTGCTGCAACTGCCAAACTTGACTGCCTTTGGCCACAGCTGTTGACTTTGTTGCTGCAAGACTATTCACTAGAAAGAAGTGCTAGCACAGTGGGGAGGCAGCTACCAAGTTACTGCTCAAGTGGTATCCTACCAGTTCTCAATTTGCTTTGTAATTGTTTTGCTTGGTGGGAAAATAGATGCACCAATAAATGTTTAATTTATAACTGTAGCTTTAAATGTGTGCATGCACTATAGTAGTTGTACATTTGTAAATTTATGATGAGTGAAAACTGGATGTCTGTGTTACAGAGTAGTCAACACATGCAAAAGCAAATATTATCCCAATAAAGTCCTTTTGTCTTCTTTAAGTTGTTAATCAAACTCCATAACCACATCTCATATTTTTTCTGGATATCATTAAAAGGAGAAATATGAGAATGACAAAGAAATGACATCTTGGCTGGGCAAAGTGCTAACAAATATCTGGTTTATGCTTTTTTTTTAATTATTTTTTTATATTTTTTAGGATAAGGTAATATTTGAAAACCCAAATGAGAATGTTTTAAGTTTTGCCATATCTTTTTGGTATGATGTAAACCACAGGATTTAAGACTGCAAGAGTTCTCATTGCTTCATGAGACCAATGCTTGGTTATACTAATCATTTTGATGGTTTGCTTTAATTTGGTAGCAATTTATATGCATATCTGCTAGCACCAACATTTTCCTTTATCTTAAATAGTTTATTTCACTTCTTGACATTTATCCTCTTGATCTGTTTATAGAAGGCACTCAGACTCCTTCCCCCTGTTTTCCCATTTCTCCTTCCACTAGTAGGTTTCATTCTAGTTCATCCCCATAAGTGATGTTCCTGAAAGCACAGACTACTGTACAGAAATTTTGCAGGTACAGATATTTCTGTAAATACTGTAGAAAAAGACTCACATCTCCAAGTGAGGATAGCTTATAAAATAAGATCCCTATTCTCTTAATGAGTCCAGTTCCTATGTGTAGCTGTCACAATTTAAATAAATCTTTTCTTAACACAGGTTATTAGAACCATGACAGTATTCCACTTAAGGAGACATATTTACATAAAAAATATCAAGAATGTTTCCTTGTTTTAATTAGAAATATATACTAGCATCTTAATCATCTACTTTTGCTGACTTTCACAGGCAAAGTCTGGTCTTTACATGGCTTTTTGTGAATTTCTTGTTTTTCTTTATGGCTGTGTGACTGCATGGTTTATGGAGTGATAGACCCTCTGGTGAAGGAATATTGTAAGACTTTAGACATGGTGTGGTGGTACAAATCTGAAGAAAAAAGCTAGAAGGAAAAATGACTTTCTAAGACCTTTGAATCTCTTTTCTATCCTGAATTCCACTGCTGTGGCACAGCAGAATCTTCTCCTAAAGTCTCCTCTTAAAAGACAGATACTTGAGGTCCTGCCAGCAAGGCGTTATTGTTTATATGCCACATATTCCCAACAGCAAAATGTCCTTAATTTCTACATTCAGTAGAGCTTATCACTTATGATTCTAGTTGCAAAATTATATAAAAAAGACTAATATCAACAGCTTAAAGAACAGACTGATCAGATATGTTTTTGGTCACCATGCACAGTAAATTATATTTTTCTGTAGATGTAGAATGCATTTTTTATGCAGACACAGAATTTTCTATACATGTAGATAAAAAGGTCTTTTATGCAGATAAAAAGATCTTTCAAATATTCTAAATGAAAATTACTTTGAAGAGCACTTTTTAGTGGAAATAAACTACAACCTTAGGAAGCACATCAGTTTGAAAGCTCCTAGTGAAAGTGAAGGTTCTTGAAAGTTAGAGACTATTAGCAGAAGAGGCAAGGCAATGTGAGGATAAAGATATTTGAGAGGATTAAGAAAATTTGATGTGCATTTTCCTGTAGCATTCCCTTGATGCTGAAATTACTTAACTGTAATGGGTTCAGCAGTAGCAGTCATTTCTCTCTTTCTTAGTAGCTGGTGCAGTGCTGTGGTTTTGACTTTCAGCCTGGGAGCAGTGCTGATGACATCAATGGTTTTAGTTGTTGCTTAGTAATGTTTACTCTGACCAAGGACTTTCTGAGTCTCATGCTCTGCCAGGGAGGAGGGGAAGCTGAGAGGAAGCAGAGACAGGACACCTGATCCAAACTGACCAAAGAGATATTCCATACCACAGTACATCATGCCCAGGATGGAAAAACTGGGGACAGGAACCCGGAAGAGTCCAGTTCACAGCTCGGTCTTCAGGCGGTGAGCAGTTGTATCTTATTCCCTTGTATTTCCCTTGCAATTATTATTATTGGTGGTAGCAGTAGTGATTTGTGTTATCCCTTAGTTACCAAACTGTTCTTATCTCAACCCCTGGGAGTAACATTCTTTCCATTCTTCTCCTCATTCCCCCCACCCCCACCCTCAGAGTTGGGGGGGGGGGGGAGAAAGAGGGGGGAGTGAGTGAGCGGGCTGCGTGATTTATGGCTTAAACCACGATATTAACTCAAGCTAGATTTCCTCATCCATTTTTGGCATATAAAGATCTTTCTTGAGGGGCCAATGAATAGATAAAACTTCTCCTCCACTGCTTATTATCCAAATGCAAGGAAGGGGGATAGAACCTATATAATAAAAAAGATAATAGATTTGTAGTGAGAAATCTGTAATAGTAATGACGGAAGCACTCTTAAAGATCCTGAAGCCAAAGATGTCAAGGTATGACAAGAAAAATGTGATGAACAAAACTTTTGATTGCTTGGGCTGAGATAAAATTCCAGAATCTGCAAAAGTAAGGCAAGACTGGACATGGTCAGACACCTGCAGCTGTTGAAGTTATGTGAAACAAAAAGTAATTTGGCCAAAGCAGACAAAGAAAACCAAAACCTAAAAATCAACTAAACTTGACTAAATTTATCTGTGCCTAACTTTAGCTGTTATTGTAGCTTGTGACTTGTCAACCATAGAAAAAGGAAGAAAAGGAGAAATATACAAAGAAACAACTTATTTCAGGTAAAATAATGTGAAGTTTTATATTGAAACATAAACAAATTAACTATGCTTTAGAACAACTGCACATGCTTCTAGGAAAATGCAATATACAGTGATGCACATAAGTAAATAAAAATTTAGCTTATTTCAAAATAGACTTTTAAAAATTATTTTAAAATCCCAATTCATATTTACAATATATAGGGAAATGGGCATAATACCTACAGACAAATTTTAAGTTTCTGTAGATTTTTGCCTCTTACTTTGGATGGGAAAGAAAAAGATATGTGACTGAAATTTCTTATTTTCAGAAATACTGATGACTACATGTTGGAATTCTGAGTATCCTCAATGCTGTTTCAGTTGTGAGCGTGAATGCTTTGAAATATTAGAGTGGAGTGTATCTTTTTGTGCTTACACTGGAAATGTGAAGCTCTCATTATTTCTGCATTTGTTAAAATACAACTCTGTTCAACATACAGACAAAGCAAAAACGCTTTGATAAAACCTGATCTACATTCAGAGATCTGCTATGATCTCAGCTTTTCTAAGGTGGCACATTGCAAAAGGCACAGTACTAGTAGAAAGTACTAAAAGAGGTTACTTTTAACATCTTCTCTTTACTTTTTCTTGCCAGCAGTGTTTTCATTTACATACCTGAATCATGTCATTATTGTTGCCTTTGCTCTGTCTCTTTCTGGCACTTCAGTGGCTTATCACCTTTTCTTTTCTTTTTTTTTTTTAATAAACAGTGTGCTCTGTACATCTCTTGTGTTGATTTCCGGAATTAATATTCATGATTCTTGCTTTCAAGCCACAAGATTCTCTGTTGATGTTTGCTTTACAATACTTCTATCAAATGTATTTTTACAAAATAAAAGGTCTTTTTCCTTTCAGAGGCCTATGTTTGAAAGTAGACAGTTATCTTCCACATGGCATGTAATATGATTCTGGTTTTATTATCTCGCTAGATACAGTTTTTTTGCTTTCCTAAGTTTTGCTATTTATATTTTTAAAGAAACACTGTATCATCCCCATCTAAATTGATCCAAAAACTAAGCTCACTGGTAAAGAACATATGCATGTGTTTTTTAATATATTTTTAATATGGTTTTCTGCATTGTAGTTTATTATTTTTACAGAATTTGTTATGTTTAGAATAAAAATGCCATGAATGGAATGACAGATTTTAGGTAGAGTGAGAAGTAGCACAAAAACAAAGGTCTTTTCAAAGCTATAACCAGAAGAGATGGCTATTTTCTTCTTCTTTATCCCTACCTCAGAGGCCAAAAAAAAAATCTTTGTACAATATATATTTCATTTTCCAAGTGCTCCATTTCACCTCTATTTTTTTTTTATTAAAACTCTCCTTGTTTTGTGTTACGACCTACACATGATTTTGTTGTCCTTCTCTAAAACTGTAGTAGTAATAATTAAACAACAATCACTGCATCTCACAAATACTCTTGCGCCTCAATCATAAAGTCTTTTGAATCACTGATAATTAATTTGCTACTGGGTTCATTTTTCTTTATTTTTTTTCCAGTCATCTGGTCTATCTGTCAACCAGAGCACTAATATGACTTTTTAAAGCAGCCATCTTCCTTTTTATGCATAAGACTACCTCCTTCAGTTCCTATGCAAGGTTTTTACTTGCTTCAAGTTAAGTTGAGCATAAAACTCAATTTCTACTTATTCAATGTATATTAAAAAAAACCAAACAAAACAAATTAAAAAACGAGGTTTCTTTCCATTTCCCTTAGTCTGCATTTACTTGCCTACTTACATGTAGACTGAACTCCTGATGACATGAATTTTCCTTTGGCTGTATGAATATGGTGAATAGCAACATTTAAGGACATGACTGAGCTTCTTGCTATATAAATGTGAAAAAAAAAAGGAGGACTTTATGCACTTGTTATGTTACAGAGATAAAAACAAAATGGGCTTCCTCTTTTTATATTCCCTGCCCTGATCCCTGGCTCCATCACCTCCCCTACATATACCTCCCCATGCCATTAGGCCCTGTCTCCTAGCAACATATGGCCCCTTACCAGAGCTTTATCCTACTGCTGCCTGTATGCAATCAGGCTGTCAGTCATTTAAGAGAGAAAGTGATTGAGCTCTGTCCTGGATGCATATATTTGCAGCATTTAGACTTTCTGCATAGATACAATGAGAGGATATGTAGCAATGTGGCTTTGCTATATTCTGAGAGTAAAGCCTTGCTAAATGAGCACAGAAGATGTGCTTTCGAATTTGTGTCCCTCAGGAGTAATCCTTTCTATGTCTTCTTTATCTGTGGCACTGACTTTACAACTGTGTTACTCACAAAAAGGATAAATTCTAGTTTCCTTTTAAAAATACGGATACCTGTAAAGCTGCTTAAACCAAGCTGTTAATTGATTCCTTAGCATGTTAGCATCCCCATTCACTTTGAATCAGATTAGGAGGGTGTACTGACAAATTTTGCATCCCACCTTCAATGCCTATAATGGTAAAACACAAATATGCACCCTGCACTGAAGTAATGTTTGATGGATATTTGTGTTTGTGATAAAAGGCAGCCATTACCACAAGTAAAAGCAACACAACTTTAACTCCTAAGCTACAATTTCCAAATGGCCAGTGTCTGACAGTGTTGTATGAGTGATGCAGTTGATGAAAAATCTTGGTAGGGGATATTTCTAACACTTAATGTTAGACATTTGTGTTTCTCATATTTTAGCTGCCCTTGCAGTCAATGGAGAGGTAGGATTTAAGACCCACACCTAGAAGCCTTCTACACTGACTGGACAGGCAACTTGAAGTCCTACCAATGTCAGGTGGCTTTTCTGACTCATGCTGTGTTTCCCCCCCAGGACACAAACAGTCTCAGCACAACAACTATCTTATGGTGCACTGCAAAGATAAATCTTGATGCTGAGACCCTGTTGTGAGCTCTGTCCAATTAATACACCTTAAACTAGGTAGAAGACAGGTGTGTATTCCAAACAGGCAAAAGGATGAAGCATGAAAAAGCCACTGTGGGAAGTCCTAGCTTTGGAATCCCTACACCTGATTTGGTTGTACTTGAATATCCCCAGTTAACAACTCACATTTCAAAGCTGCTGCTTGAAATGCTGGCCACAACCCCTCCTAAGCTTTCTCAGGATTGGCCTTTATCAGGATTCCTTCAGTTACCTCCAAGGGAGATTTAGGCATATGTTCAAGAGGGCAGTGAGGATTTCAGACTGTACAATCTATATCAGATAAGCTACACCTGTTTAAAATTGCTTGAAATTAAATCCTTAGATAACCCACACCTTTCTGGAACCTGTACAAAATGAGGGGCAGTGCCACCAGAGAAACAAAGATTTTGGGATAAACTTTTCCTTAAGTTATCCACACTTGTGCGTTAACCTGCACTACTGCTTAATCACAGGTCTATTTTTTAGTAGATCATTCAGATTAGCACATATGAAAAAGTCTTGCCTTGCAGGCATTTGGCTGTAGAACTGACTCTCCAATGATTCTGCAGAGAGAGCTGGGCAGAGCTAGGTGAAGAGCACTCGGAATTACTCAGCATTTTGGTGTTGTAATACAGCAATTAGTGCCTAAATCAGTGCCCACTGAGCTCAGCAGAAAGACTCTCACTCACTCCAGTGGGTACTGGAGGAGGCCATTTACGGAATAGTTCCATTTTGACATCCAGCCAAGTGGATGAATCCACTTATTCTTTCTGTTAATGTAGTGTTTAGTCCTTAGTAATCTGGGCACAGTGATTAAAAAAATATAGTTCTTCAGAGTCTGTACTTCTGGAAATTATACATTTATATGCAGTTCCAAGCAATTTAGTGAATACATTGGCATTGGACATCTGAATTTGCCAGTCAGTCAAGATTCTTGACTTTTCTTCTATGTACAGAACTGAATTCTCCAGTTGTTCCTGGGAATACTCAAGTTGGATAATAAAGTAACTGAACACATTTCACATAACAGCAGGCGAAACAACCATTTCTGATCCGCTGCATTCCAACGTTTGGCTCCTCAGTCATTTCATACAGGCTTCTGGTAACAATTAATACTACCATAAAAAGAAAATAACAGGGAGAAACATGCACACAAATTGAAAGCAGATATCTGAATATTGTTGTCCCACAAATTTAGATCAACCGCATGTCTGCCTGGAAACTTGTAACTAGCATTCATGAGTGATGTTATAATATAAAGTGTGGTGGAGAAATGACAGTGGAGTTTGTTTGTACTTTCTGGAATTAATATGTGTGTGTAGATAATTAAAAGAACAATAAAAATATACAGGATGAACACACACAAGGGGAAGGTTTAAACATCATCCAAACATGTCATATGGTATGGGCCTTAGGGAAATAAAGGCTTACAGGATACTGGCAGACAGTCCTGCTGCTGGTACCAGAATTTAGCAGTTTCACTGCTTGAAAATAAATCCTTTTAGTTAATCCGGCTCTGTGGGTGGAATTACACACACCACTCCTGTTATTGTTAGACAAGAGTGCAGGCTGAATTCCCATGAACTTTGCTGAAAATGTAACTTGCAGTCTTCCCTATGCAAAGCTTTATTTATTAGGAATGCTTTTTAATGTGTCATGGTGAAATCTTATCATGGTAACATCAGATGTGGCTTATATTAGGGGTCCACATTTCACCCTTGATGTGTACCTGCAACACTTATTAGCATGACAGGGTATTCTCTATGCATATCAAGAATGAAATATGTGAGATTGTGAATACTTTCACCCAGTGTGCTTCAGAGAGCAAAATTTTAGCAGCCAAATGTTGACACCTGGCATGGTGGAGAGTTTGCTGCAGACAGCCAAGGTTATTGAATGGGAATGTGGCTGCACTGTAAGCCTTCCCTTCGCCATCTGGTTCATTCTGGAATATGGAATATATATCACAATTACATGAATAAATGAAAAGATATGCAAGTTAACTGAAATGTATGTGTTTCTCTGCTTTTCTGCACAATGAAACAGCCATCTGGGAATCAGTATGTCTCACATTTCAAACACAAATCAAAGCAAGCAGCAATTCACTCCGTGACGTGTGCTTCATAGAAAACTGGACTTCATTATCACAGAGTTAATCACTTTGGGGTCTTTTTTTTCAGGTTTGTTTTTTTTTTTTTCTTTTTTCTCCCGTCTTCTCTATGGATACAAAACAAACCTACTTGGAAATATACAGAGAATACCGTTATTAAAAATGCTTTTACAACACAATGTGGTCAAAAAAATAAGAAAAATAAGAAAAATAAGAAAATGGAAGAGCAATTTGTTTGCACTCTTGCCTTTCAGATCTAAGCTCAGAGGAGAGTTTGTAGAGAGAGGAGAAAGAATTGCAAGATGGATATATTATTTTTTCTTCCCCTTCTTCACCCCAGTTTGTTTTATATGCATATTTTCCTTTTCCATGTCTATGCAGCACTATGACTAATGGAATGGGTGACATGGATCCAAAGCATATGCTCTTGCCCAGCAAAACTGAATGGAAAGTGGATGGAGGAGGGGGGCATGCTGACAGCCAGAGTGTCTGCCAAGAAAACAGCCTCTGACTTTCCACCATTTTGTGGCATATGTGACATTTGAAGGCAGAACCTTTTGCTTTCCCCCTCTCTCCCCCTGGGTTTTCCTTTTTCTTCTATGGAAGGTGGGTGCAAATCAGTTTAAAAGAAGGCAGTGAAGATTTGCTCTGGGGAACCACTTCTGTGTCTAAACTGGAGGGAAGGCATGCTAAAACCAAAATTAAAAGGCAGTTTCTTCAGCAACAGTGGGTGTGAGTTTGGGTACACATTCTGCAGCTACAGTAGGTGTGAGTTTGGGCATGCATGGTATCTGCCAGTGCACCCAAAGGCAGAGAATGCGTGGGATAGAAAAGTCATGATAGTGCTTTGGGAAAAGCAGCTTTAGAACAATGAATTACTGTAGTCTCATTTTATGCCATTTTGTAGCCTTTCTGGAAAGAAAAGCTGTCTCTAGTAAACAAAACCCAAAAGATGTAATTGCTGGAAGATGTTCAGACACATTTGCTTCTTGTCCAAACTTCATTAATCTGCTTGAAAACAAACCAAAACCAACTCAAACAACAAGCAAAAAAATCCCACCCAATCTAAAATATTTTAATAAAATGTGGTGCTAAAAAGCACACCTTTTCATGCCTAGCAAAACCAACAAAATATGTAAATTCCTTCATTACAAGGAAAACACCGATTTTGTAGTGGCTGCATATTGTGAGCTGTTCTTGTGTACTTGCAGCATAATGCAGGCAAGAAGGAATGAGCTACTTTCTAGAAATCCTGCAAATTTGTATGTGCTACATTGTTTAACCTGAAAATGGTCCTGCGGAGTCATAGCAGGTTGCTATCAGTCTGAGACCAAAAAAAGCTTCAGCTTTCAGTCTTCCAGTTTTTGATGTGTTGAACACCCTCAAGACTCACAAAAAACAATGACAATGTGGCTTTTGATGGTGTGGGATCAGGCCCTTGAGGAGAGCTGAGAATCAGCTGAGATTCTAAACTCTTAGCAAGCAGCAGAGATAGAAAAATAGCTAAAACTAGAGCTCACTTGAACCCTTGTTGTCTGAAGTCTCTTTGTGAATATTGGAAGAAAATCTGCTTTGAATATGTTCTCCCTACTTCAGTTGTCTGAAAAAAAAAAAAGTCAGGGTCAAAGAAAGGGCACAGTAAATTCTGAATATCTGAAGATGTGGAGCTGATGTATATCCACTAAATGCTAACATAATTAAGACATGACATCATCCTTCAGGCATTATGGTTGCAGTATCTTGTATTGTAAATCCTTATCTAGCTTATAATGGTCTGCTGAGGGCTTAGTTATTTTTTCTCTCTGCACCTCAGATATGTGTATTAAAAATTATAAGAATCAAATTGACTTCATAATTGATTTTTTATGGGCGTTATTTGTTTTGCCATGAATATTTCATAAACATTTTTTTTCCTAAAGTATAACATTGTAAGATCTGCAACTGAGAGAGATAGATGTGGGTGCACATGAATCTGTATGAAATCAATGTTATCCATACATTTAAATTTTTTGTTAATATGTTCTATTTTTCCATTAAATGCTTTATCTTTCTTGTTTTAAAATCAAAGGGGAATTTGCCATTGCCTTCAGTTAGAACAGGAACAGATATATTATCCCCTTAACATTTTTCTGTTATAGTTACCTTTTAGATTCATTTAAAAAGTGGCAATGAAAGAAATGGGCCATAATCTGAAGCACTTTCTCCATGTAAAAACCTTTATTCTCATGAATCATTCCACTGGGGTCATTTCATAAAGAGGAGTTTCGAAACAGAGCCTACTTTTCTCAGCGACATGAATTCTGACTTTATCGAGCTCAGATGTGGTGCAGCTGAGGTGATAAAAAAGTGGCCGAGAAGATGAGGAGGGTGGAGATTTTTCAGTTTCCCACAGCACAGGATTTCTAGGGACAGAGAGAAAGAAAATGAGTATGAAAAGCCAAACATTACGCAGGACTCTCCTTGGGTTGTGATTGCTCTGAACATAGTGGCAAGGCCCTCCTTACACAGAGTGCATAAGAAATTCCTTTTGAAGATACTGTGAGTACATCCTGTGCAATGGGGACACTTGCTGACTGCTGAGGTCTCCGCTTTGAAACAAAGCCTAGTTTTCTCTACAATTCTGTTGAGGAGAGAAGTGGTATTGCCTAATGGACTGAGGCTCCCCAGGCACAGCATACATCCAACAGCTTTTATATCTTTTTTTGGCCATCTGGAAGTTAAGTTTTTGTTCTTAATTAGCTGTTTGATGCCTTTTTATAGTTAATGAAGCACCTTCAGAGGGAGTTATTTGCATCCTAAGTGAAGTTTGGAAAGGCCTCTCTCCTCATCGACTGTAAGACAGCTAGCTTAGGACTAACACTTTCCTGAGACTGAATTTGGGGGAGATGAATGGCATCCAGAGCAAAATTCTCAACATTAACATCACCATTAGCTAAACATAATCTGTGAGCAACTTCTAACACTTCAGAGACTTTGTCAGTGAGATTTTTCTAGTGCCCAAAGTTATTCTGTCATGTGCTCAGATAGAGCAGGGCAGCCCACTGGATGAGAACTGTATTACCACCTAAGGATTAGCTGAGTAACAGCAGATGGCAGAGAGCTGTTAACCTTTTGCTTTGGTAGGTATTAAGAGCGAGGGTAACAAGAATATTCCATCACTAAAGACTTATCAGGCAGCATTAGCAATGGATAATTTGAGGGGTTAAGAAGTCGGGCCTGAGGGAATTTCTTAAAAAAGTTAATCTTTTATAAAGATTGAAAGTTTCACAGGCACAAAGTGTGCCTCAGAGAGATTTAGTTCTTTTAGCCTGTGATCTCGGAACACTTGCCAAAGGACAAACTAAATGTGAATTTGCATCATGCCTCCACATGTGTTTCACATATTTTACATGTGGCGTCTAAATGGCTCCTGTGACCTTAGTGTGCGGATCACACATTTTTCACATATGCGTTGTGCATTTCACATCTGTTTGAAACATTGTTTCTGACAGTAGAAATCATTATTGTTTTACAGCAGGCTCTAATAATTTAATTCAAGCAGCAGAACTTGAGAAGACGCAGAGTGTTTTCAGTTTTTGGTTTAGATTTTGTGTTGAGTGCTACCCATTATAATTGCATACCAGAGCAGAAATTCACAGCCCAGGCCAGAGGTTCCAATTAAAGTGATCAAGAATTTTTTGTCAACATGCTTTTTTTTTTGTTATCAGAGAATACGCTGACTTGTCAAAGTTGTCGCTTTTGCAGAAAGGCGACTGATCCGTCACTATGTTCTGAAGGGGTTTTCTTGGTCTCTGGTTGAATTTCTGCTCAGAGCTAGGAAGACAGTGGTCAACAGGAAGGTACTCACACGGGGCTTGGGGAACCTGGGCTTGATTTTTTATTCTGTAAGATTCAGAGCACAGCTTGAACACATCTCTTCCATTAACCCTTGGGAGTGCCCTAATGTCTTGAACTGTGCTGTGAGTTTTTCTCTGACTCAGTAAATTATTTCTACAAACTGGAATATGTTCTTCAGAAGGAGCTTGAAAACGGAAAAGGTTCTGACTGAGTCTGAAGCTTCATTGTTAAGACAAAGATTTAGGAGTCTCTTGCCGATGTCCTTGTTGTGCTGCATGCTTAATTATTAATACAAGCAGAATTTCTCCAGTGGAAGAGATTGAAACCAATCCATTTTGCTACTATATGGACAAGACTCTTACTAAACCTATCAGATATGTGGGTAGAAGTGCTGAATCTAAACGGAACAAAACAAAATTGTTTTCTTGCGCATCTCTTCTGAATCGCTGTAAAGTGAGCAGGTATGTCCTGTAAGTGGCAATCCCAAATCATCTGCAAAAGAGGACCCACTTTTTCAGGTGGCTACTGCAAACCTGCTAACATCATGGCCAGAGTAAGAGCTCAGAACACAGACAACCTGTTCACCTGAGAAGTTAATGCACTGCTCAGCTTTTTTGCATCAGCTCAGCACTGGCAGTATATCAGGCAGACACATTTGGACTAGCTCATGGCCACTCCTTTCACAGCTACTACACACACCATCAATCTGGTCTTTTCATTCCACCTGCTCTGTCCCATTTATTTTTACATGAGGCTCCTCAAAGAGTTCAGACAAACACCTGTCTCCTAGCTTATCAGAAATAGCTTGCTTTAAATTGCAAGATATTTTCAATCTCGTGTTTTTCTTATTATAGAATCATAGAGTGCTTTGGGTTGGAAAGGGCCTTAAGATCACCTAGTTCCAACCCCCCTGCTATGAGCAGGGACAAGTAGCACTAAACATTATGGCTGATAAAATTTTAGTTTGATTGTTTGGTAGTTTTGGTTGTTTCGTTTTTATTTAGTTATTTATTTTTAATTTTATGTATTGTTTAACTTGTAAGAGATCAGTCTTGTACTACAGGAAAAGTGCACTCCAGCCTGTACATGTTTTGAGTCTGAGCAGGGTATAAATGGCCCTTTGGACAGAACTAGTCAGTACTTGGAAGTCAGGAGTTGAGCTTTCTATTTATTAGCACTTCCAGTGCTAATGTTACTGAAAAACCTTTTTATTCTGTTTTTCAATGTGGACAAAAGGAGCATAGAAAGGTAAAGTGGTGCAGTAAGACAGCAGAAAGTGAGTTTATCCTTGGCAGGACAGAATTCAGTATATGGGCTGTATTTCTAGCTATGTGCTCTTTGTAAGTCATGCTATGAAAAAAGTTATTTTAGGTATTGCACCCCGGTGTTTTACACTTTCATGTAAGTGTTAGGTAGCCTTCTGAGTGAGTACCTCTTATTTATACAATAATTATTCACTTTTTCCTTCCAAAACAATCATATCTTTCCCTGTGAGGGCAGAGAGTCCTAAATACAGTGGTTTAGCTAGTTGTGGAGGGAGGAGTCATGTAAAGGAAAGGTCACAAAGGGGGATCCCAGCTGCTAATTCACCCTACTTGATGGCATGTCTTCACAGCAGATTTATAGGGGTTGCAACAAAGGGCTGCATTTGACAAAAGGACAGGGTCAAGGAAAAAATTATTAGATACTCCATCCCCAGGAGGGAGCTGCTGTTGCATCACATAAGCTGCTGTGACACATTTGAGTTTGGAGGGTGGGGGAGGAGTGCTTTCCATCTTTCAGTCCACCACCTATCTCCTGCACATGGCCTGTTTATTCAAGCTTTTCACAGGCATTGAGGATTTGGCTCAAAAACAATGAAATTAAGCCGGAGAGGACCTTGAAAACACAACATTAAGCATAAGAAGCTACCATTCTCTTTTCCTTTCATTGATGTATACATGCAAAGCTCATTAATGTTAATGATAGTCTAGGAACAAATGAGCCATGTTGTACCACAACTACTTTATCCCATAGGCAGAGCAGGAATGTGGCACCACTCACCCAACAAGTTACCTAACACAGACTTGGCCTCATGTTGAAAGAGATTTGAAACTGTAGGCAGTTAAATACATAGCCTGCCTCTTAGGATTGCCACCGTAAATAAGCATTTTAAAAGAATCTCAGTCTTTAATGAAGAACAGAGGGAATTTTCAATCAGTAATCAGAAACAGCTCTCAAAATCAGGGATAGTGGAGTGGTATGCATATTATTATTTGGTGCACAGAAAATACATTGTTTCTGAGCTATTCCTGCAAGTAAACCCAGTGTACTGTTAAAACCTCAGTGGATCCTGCAGTGTTTGTGATTCTCTGAGTATTAAAGGAATTAGAGAAAGACTTCTAAAGTGGTTAGAGGCACCACAGTGAGAAACGATTACCCACTTTAAAACCAGCCATGTACAATTAAAAAAAAAAAAGAAAAAGAGAGAATAGTTGCACATAAAAGAGACTATGTCCAAAGAAAGGAAAAATTATTTAAAATATCTATCTGCTATAATAATTTCAGGCACACTTTGAAACTACATGTTCTTCTGTAAAGGATGATGGAGAAGTAAAAATATACTTCTCTAATCATCGGCAAATTATAGTAAGAACTACATTAATGAGACCTAAGGATATATCTCTGTTAATGAGATACCAGGATTCTCAGGAGTAAGTGAAATTCCATGTTTGTGTATTAAAATGTACTTAGGTCAGACGAGGAAGATGTTATTAGTCATAGAAGATATAAATAATAAAAATTGTTGATAATCAAATCTATAATCTGTGAGGCTGATGAATGGAAATGCTAAAACAACTGTAAAAAATTTAAATAAAATATCTATGGTCCTTCATAACATTTTATAGATAAAAATATATACAAAACAGCAGAAACTCAGGTCCAAAACTAAAAAAGTGACAAAATAAGACTTTTGCATTTAAAGAAATAAATATGAGGTACTGTAAGGACCTGTGACACATAAATACACGTGTTTTGAGGTCATGTATAACTGGCTTTCTTAGTGTCTCCTCAACTTGTACAATTCTGTGGCTTACCTTTCAGTCCTATATAGTACTTATTTTGTCATCTGTGGTCTCAAGGTTTTGGGGAATGCAGTTACTGTCTACTGGCATAACAGTCAACCTGTTTCAAAGAAATCTGTAATGGAGGTATTGTCTAAGTCTTGTTACCATTTAATAATTTTGGTGAAACTCTTGTTAATCTTGAAATTTTCTATCCAATGACCAGACTGGAATGAGAGAATCTGGAATACATGTTCCTAACAGATATGTAAAGCCAGAAATGAGCTTCCTATTTCTGGGTACTGTTGAAAAAAGATGAGGAAATGGTGTCTCAAACTACAAAAGTATTGTCCAAGATTCTTGCACAAAATGTTTTAGTCTTAAATTTAAATTTTAACTGTGCATTTGAACACCCTTCCTGGTTTACAAGCATTTACTGAGGGGGTCAGCCTCTATTCAGGGAGATCATTCAATATGGAATAGTGTCAACAAATAATTTGGATAATAACCTTCATTAAAAACACATGCTCTATCGAAGAAGGCTTCATTGTGAGAAAACAACATTGTATTTTCAGATCACTAGAGGCAGATGAGACGTTTGAGTATGGTTATGGTTTAGGTCACTAGAGTACTGAAACCATGAAAGAAGGGGAGATGAAGCAGAGAAGGGAATCAATGACTGCAAAGCCAAATCTTTGCCCTAGTCATTAAATCTGTTCAGAAATCATCTCAGAAAAATCACAGCATTTGATTTTGAACATGCTGCGTGTTGTAACCAACTCTTTAAACATTTCTGAAATGTTTTGTTGATCTTGTCTTATATAAAACTAGTCTTTCAATCTAGATAGAACTCATAAACAGTTTTGGCTGTTCTGAAGATTAATTTTTTAAGCAAAGGAATAATTTGCCACAAAATATCTCTTACCTCCTAGTTCTACTTCAGTTACCATAAGTAGTGCCAATATCATAAGTATGCTTTGACATGCATAGCAACCTGTGGGGTCTTTCATTACATATTTTATTAGTTACAGGGACAGAATTTATTGTATTGCTAAAGAATTTTCCATCAGACTTTAATTTCTTCTTCTTTTATGAAATCTGGCAAAAAAGAAAGGCAATGGAAATGTGCCTGCTCCTAAGAAACCTTAACATGGCCAGGAATGTTCAGTGATGAAGTGTCTTAGAAGTCTTCAGTTTCTTCAGCCAAAGGTAATCTCACTAAAAATTACACACACATGAAAAGAAAAAGATGTCATCAAATCACTTTCTTACAGTGATCAACAACATCCTGAAGTGGGGTCTGTTCCAAAGCATCCACATATCTTTCTTCAATCAAGCTCAAATGACTTTCTTCTCACTAGCCTCCTTATACTGTATCTTATTTCCAATTGTTTCTGTAGCAGTTTGTTGTTTCCCATCATCATCTCATATATTCATCAGTATCCTTTGGCCCTGATCCCAAAGCCAAGCCTTTTAACCTTCATCTTTTTCAGAACAATTAATTTTCAGTCAAAGGAAATCAGGATATAACTGCTGGAAAGTATATTTTAAAACCTGAGAAAATGGGTCAGCTTATATACCAAATATTCTTGGGCATATTGCTCATTTGAGTTACTTTTAGAAAGGTCTCTTGACAACATAAATCCCATGTGGTGGGGCAGCTGTTATGTTCAGTAGTATGTTTCCATAAGAACATACTATGTAATCCCAAATGTAAATTCATTTGTTCAAGTTAAGTCTGCCAAGGAACCTTTTTTTTTTTCAGCTTTTTAATTGCTCAATAAGATTGTGCTTTTTGTGCTTGAGAGGATACCACAGGTTTTTTTCTAGTCCATTGATTTTCCCTTTATGTTGAAGTAGGTATCTACTAGCTATAGCTGCAGTCTGGTATGCTTCCTGTGGGATATTGCAGAAGCCAAGGTATACATCTGAGATCTGCCTTTACTAGACTTCCACATCTTAAGTTATTTGATTTGGGCATTATTACTACTTTGGTATGGTGCCTAACCAAAAAACAGCATAAACAAAAGAAAATAAGCAGGAAAACAGGAAAAAATCCAACTCCCACATTTTTCAAATTACTTAATGAAAATAAAGACTAAAAACTTGACAAGTCTGTGCTTTTAAATATTTTTCTCTTAACAATACTAATAATATTTTCAATAACATGAATAATGTTAATTTTTTTTGCTGATTGCTTGTTGCATCCAGACTGCCCTTGACAAAAAAGCAGCAAGCCCTTTGAGAAGCAGAATGTACTGCTTAGTTATTCATATTTAGACATGTAACTGAAAGGCCTGTGTCAACACTAGTGTTTTCTACTAAAGAGTATGCAAGGCAATTCATTTTGTGAACAGTTTGAATGGCAGACATTTGACAAAGAGAATTATTTTCCTAGGTTTTATTTGCCCATGCACAAATTATGCCAAATCCTGGGCTTTATAGAAAAAAAAAATAATTGAAAAAGTAGGTCATAAAGTTTATGAGGTCACAAATCTGTATGTCATAAGTAAAACCCAGTCCTGTCTTCTGTGATCAAGAAAAGTCAGTGTGACACTACTTAGACAAAGTATCACTCAATATGAGTCTTTCAACCCTGTTGAACCATCAAAAATGTCCTATCTGTTTTTTGCACCCAACCTAGAAGAATTAGCCTAAGAAACTGTTATACAGGCTACACATGTTCTAGGCTTGGTTTCATCAGAAAAAAAATATCCTGGTATTCTTCAACAGCTTGGACTACATTAACCAGTTGACCAAGCTCTCTTTCCACTTGACCTCTTAGAATGGATGATGGAAATTTGTGCTTTTAGAGAATTGTGAAATCTTCCTTGTCAGTGAGCAAAAGTGGGATGTTATTCCATAGAACAAAGCATATATATGAGTGATTCATGTTCAGCATTTAAATGCTGTAATGAAATAAAATCTTTTTGTATGTTCATCAAAGTTCACACTAAGAAACTCTGATTTCTTGCATGGAATTTTTAATTTGTAGCTACAACTAAGATGCTTGCTGTTGAATAGAACATTAGGGAAATTGATTTCCTGTTTTGAAGAAACATTTGCAAGAATGTTTTGAGTAAAACTTGCTTATCTAGTGAAGAGCAAGATTTCCTGACAGGAAACTTAGACATCTTTAAGGAAAGTAAAAGGAATTTGTCTTAGATGTAATGCTTAAAATACAAAGCTTTTTGAAATCATTGCTTTTGACTTTTTATCTCTTCCAGAATTTTTTTTTACCCTTAGTCATTGTTGTAACTGTGGAGAGTTTTATCATCTTCATAAAATCTAGTCTCATTTTAAATTTTGCTATAACCTTGAGCTGTGCATGCATAGTTTAGAAAAATGTTTTCCTCTCTCTATTTTGAATTAACAGCCTTTCAATACCCCTGAATGTCTCCTTTGACTTATGTTTTGAGATGGAGACAATAAAAATACTCAGTGTATCCTCTGTATTATTCACTCACTACTTTATAGATCTCTGCTTTGTTCATTCCCAATTGTTTTCTTGCTGAAGTTCCAGTCTTTTTATTTTTTTCTTTAGTTTAGAGTTTTCAAGAAGCACCAAAATTGTAAAATCAAACAAATAAAATAAAAATATAAAATATCTTCTTATTTATGCCATCTGTTTGATTAAGAAACAGGTGAATCAAAAGAAATGCCTCTTACATATAATTTATTATTCAGTGATTGAAAATCTGCTCATTTTAAACAAGAAAAAGCTTTCAAATGGTTCAGTAAGTAGTAAATGTAAAGAGCTGTATTTTACAAAGGTCTGTAATTGATTTTGTTTCTTCCTAATTGCTTCATATTTGTGCAGATATAGATTGTAGATGGCTCTGAAGCAAATAGAATACAGCTGATGAGTTTTAAAGATGTCATAAGAAAATAGAACACATTTTTTCCTTCATTGTATTACTGTTCCCCTCACCATTTCAGTTGCTTTTAATAAATAGCATAAATAACATAAAAAGGAAATTATTTATGATTTATTGATTTCACTCTTATCTGTTTTAGCTGTTCTTGCAAAACAGAATTTTATTTTCACTGTTGTCACTTTAATTTTATCACAAGGAAATTTCATGTCTTAGCCAGCCCTGATGTGAATTGTGTTAACTGATGTCAATGTAAAGGGAATTCTGGCTTATTCTCTATGGCGCTCTACAAAGAAATAAACCTCAATTTATGTATTATAAACAGTTTAACAGCATCTTTCACTTAATCTAAAACTTTTCAGTCAGCTGAAATGCCAGCTTTTAGCTTTGATTTTAATTTTCTGCAGTACCCAATGGTACAATGGGTAAAATGCTAGGAAACTAAAGGCTAGGATGAAATTCCTTTGAGAAAACTTTTGAAACATTTCAATCAGAACACCAAAGGCAAGTTGCCGAGATGCAGCTATTCCATTTCACTTGATTCATGTTGCTTATAGATGTTGATACACTGTGAAAGAATAGGAAATATGAGCAAACCATTTGGTGTATAATTTGCCACTAGTTAACAGAGATGTTAGACACTGGGGTGTCCCAGAGAAAAAGACTCTTAAGACAGTTATCACAACTTTTTTAGTGAATGACTTCAGTAGGTTTTCATGAAAAGGAAGCTAAAATTTACCAAAATAATTCACATGCATAAATACTGCCTATTATTTACAGCTGAGCAGATGGAAATACTTAAGATCTTCTCCAGCTTGTTGCTTTGATGCTGTGTAAGGGCCAAACACAAGACAGCGTACCTCTGGACACAATATCAGTTTTGTATTCTTTCCTGTTGAATGGCATTGCATGGAAGTAAGTATGGGCAACACGGGAGGTATAACTTTGCCGTTTTATGTGAGAGCTCTGTTAGTTAGATTTCTGGCTTATGAAAGAGGTGGGCGATGCACTGCCAAGCTAGAAATCATTTTACAGGTGTTCAGTGGAACTGGGGATACGAGGGGGTCCAAAATGAACAGTCATTACAACTGTGTACCGAGTCACCAACAGTCTGGTTAGTAGCCATAAACTCTACGTAAAATCAAGAGTTGCCCTATGCCATATTTACTAATCTGTTTTGTAACGATTAAAGCTCTATAACAAGATGCATGAAATTAAGAATAAAACCTATAAACTAGGTAACAAAAGGCCACCCCACCACTGGCCACCTTGGTGATTGCATGTTGACAGAGCTCGAAGACAAGAACAAAGACGACAAGTGAAGATGTACACAGCTACTATCAGCACTGCTAGTCCTCTCTCAGATTTACTTGCCATATAATTTGTGAAAAAGGGGAAGAAAATTATGCAACAAGCTATATTAGCAAATGGGTAGAAAACACATTAAATCCCAGCACTCATTTATTTATTATGTAGCATAGGTGAGGCATTTTGATGATTAACACCCATCTAGATATTTTTTGGTTTGTATAGTAACTGCTTATAAACTATTAATAATGTGTAACTACCTCTATCCTGATTTTTAGAGGGATCCTTTAGTCAAGATAGTAATGTTTTAAAAAGAGGAACATAATGCAAAACTTTCAAAAAGCCCACACTGAATTGGAATACTCTGTGTGAGAGTCTTCCAATTGCGGACAAATATTAAAAAAGAAAAAGAAATCAAACCACAACATATTTTTTTTTTTTATTTGAATAAAAATGAAGACCCACCAAAACCTTATTTTCATTCACTTTAAAGAAACTCTCATATATGCTGAGGAGAAACTATTCATGTGTCTGTATTCTCTCACCCCTCCCTCCTAACCCCCATACATTTTGCCAAAAAACTAAATCTTTATTTTTATTTCCTTTCTAAAACTTCACCTTAACTTATGGAAAATTAGAGGAAAACTGATGCTGAATAAAACCTGGAGTAAGGAAATTTACTGAACATCATCTGATAATGAGTGTATATATTCATGGAAAAGCAGAGAAGAAAAAATGTTTTGTTTGCAGTTAACATACTCTCAGGAGTTTTTCTGAAATAAATGAGTTCACCTTCATAGAAAATATGAAAGGGCGTTGGTTTTCATAGTGCTAAGAATGAAGATTGGAACTGGCTTGAGAAAATGTTCAGTATTGATTGCTGTTAGCTACATCATGGGTATGGCTGAGGGCTACTTCACATCCAAAATACAGTGCTGAGTTAGCCATCCTCACTGTCTAAAGGTTCAAAATGACAAATTTTAATGAGGAACTGTCGTGGTTTCAGGCGTAAATCAATCTGCCTGCCCACTCACTCCTCCCAACCTTCTTCCCCCCCCACTTCGGGGGGTGAAGGGTGGGAAGAGGAACCGAAAGAATGCAACTCCCACGGGTTGAGATAAGGACCGTTCAGTAACTAAGGTATAACACAAAT